>JBBBDQ010000922.1:1577500-1720000 GCA_037127315.1 Ascarosepion bandense | reverse complement strand
ATCACCCGGTTCACACTCCACCCATGTCTATTGAACAGGTGTAGAGGCTCATCCCTTGTTCCCTGTTTAGGATGTGGTTTCCGGCTTTCTTTTTTCCAATCTTTTCACTTTTATGTAACCCCCTGCACATCAGTGGCGTTACCGCCTTGCTCGGTGTGATATGATTTAAAAAAAATATCGAATGATAATTTTAGCGCAATAAACTCTTGTTTTTTATTATGGAATTTTTTTTAAAATTACGAGAGCTTGTGTGGGAAAGACACCGGATGTCCACTTCAGGAAATGGGGAGAGCTTCTATGACAACAACGTTTCGTTTCGCCTGCATTTAACACACACTTTCTTTCTTTTTTCATTTCCCCTCGCACTTTTCTTCCTTAATTCTTTCATTCTCTTTCCCTTTCATTCTCTGTTTTGTTTTGTTTTTTCTCACGCTTATTGCTACGAATTTCCTTTTCCTTTCCCACCTCGCTGAAGTGAACTTCTGCTGTCTTTACCAACACAAACTCTGAAAATCATTTGGGTTTTCCATAATAAAAAAGATCTCTGATGAAGCGAATTTATTTCGCTGAAATGGTCATTTAATAAATGTAATTGTCAAAGTTTCATTTCTAACAAACATAAACATATTTAGCTCTGTAAATAAAGAATTCTGATTGTACCTACATGCCAATTCCTTTGTATATATATATACATATATATATATATATATATATATATATATATATATATATAGTAATTTTGTTATTGTAATGGCTAATAAAAGCATAATATCACTACACAAATCTGTTTGTCTTCAGGTGATATGTTAAAATGCCTTTTATTTTATTTCAACATATAAAAAACGACTTTTATTTTAACATATCACCTGATGAGGAACAGTTTTGTTTTGAAACATGGACATGTGTAATGATATAATGCTTTTATAAATATTGTAATAAAATTACAATATTAAGCTCTATTCTGTATCAAGCACTGTTTATAAAAGTAAATGCTTGAACATTAGGTTTTTAATCTATGTGTTCTTTCACTTTTCTGTATCGCTCATTCAATAATAAATTAGAGCACTCTGGCTATTGGGCGTGTATAATGATAATATACGCGCTAAAAAGTCTGCCTTCTTCTACCGAGCGCCCATAGCCCAGAGGTAGAATCGCCAACTGACGCCAATTCGGGCGGGTTTCAATCCTGGGTTAAAAGCAATCGGAGTCTAACCGTACTGATGAGCTGTGATACTCCGAAACAGATCTGTCTGCAGATGACTATATATATATATATATATATATATATATATATATATACAAAAAATGGATCAAATATATATATATATATATATATATATATATATATATATACAAAAAATGGATCAAAAATTTTTAACAGTTTCTTATATATATATATATATATATATATATATATATATATATAAGAAACTGTTAAAAATTTTTGATCCAGTAGGGAAAAGTGTCTGTTGGCTGGTGTTTTGATCACATTTTGGAAATAGACCAGACCAGCATCTATCTATCTATCTATCTATCTATCTATCTATCTATCTATCTATCTATCTATCTATCTATCTATCTATCTATCTATCTATCTATCTAAGCCAATTGGTATCTATCTATCTATCTATCTATCTATCTATCTATCTATCTTTCTCAGTCACTTCATTATCTATCTATCTATCTATCTATCTATCTATCTATCTATTACTCTTTTAGTGTGTATATGCGTGTGTGTTTGCGTGTGTGTGTGTGCCCACTCGTCCATGTTTATTGCACTCTAGTGGTATTTTGGAATTTGAGATTTTGATTTGTCCCCAAAGACAAGCTCTGATCTTAATTAAAGAAAAATATACAAGTAAGAGAAACTTGAGACTAAGACAGAAAGCACATCTTAAAATGTTTCAGTCTGTTGTCACAGTTATACAGCGAATTACTGAAAAAAATAAGAAATACATTCTCAGGCGAATAATATCTGCCAAGCAGTTACTCAAACATTTCAAATATAAATTGCGACTATAAGCTGAGTAGGTGCCATTTTTTACGACGTGTCCTTGTTTACGTCCTTTTTTTCTTGCAGTTTGTTATTCTGGATCAATTTGCTGGATTACAAAGCAATTTTGTTAAATTTCAGACAGAGGTCAATGGCTTTTTAGCAAACTAAAATCGTTTAATTTAAAATTGTCTAAGACGGACATTTCTGAATACTGACTATAAATAAAGATCCGGCAAAGAGAAATAGAAGGGAATCAAGGAAGATGTATAGTTTATTCACCGGGATATACAAGGTGTATCAAGATAAGTTACGAACTGTGGGGTGTTTATGACTCACACAGAACCAAGGACAAAACTCTCCGACAGAATGTAGCATGTAGGACTGTCTGCGGACGACTATATATATATATATATATATATTAAAGAAATTAACGAAGATTAACGAAATAAATTTCTGTTATTCAGCAGGATTCGAACCTGCAACCCCTATCCACATAGGTGAAGCCACAAATTGACCTGGCGCGTCTTAGATCACTCGACCACAAATGACAAACTGTCTAAACGAAGTCAAATCAAGCCTATTTACCACATTTTTTTATTCATACAAATAACTATATCTGCACTGAAATGTATCGTAATGTCAACAAATGTAAACATGTTACGGAAATTAACGAAGATTAAGGAAATGTTTATGAACAACAGATAATTTGAAATCATTTGTTTGAACATTATTTTTGATCGATACTCGTATTTAAGTAGATATTCTGTTTATAATCAAACAGTATTATATATTTATTTCTACCGGCCTGATTATTTACGATAATCATCATGTTACGGAAATTAACGAAAATTAACGAAAGTTGTTATAATCAACTGAAAATTTGAAATGACTTGTTTGAACAGTATTTTTGATCGATACTTGTATTTAAGTAGATATTGTGTTTATAATCAAACAGTATATATATATATATATATATATATATATATATATATATATATATATATATATATTTCTACCGGCCTGATTATTTACGATAAATTTTTGTTACAGAAAGGTGTGCCATCTACAGGATTCGAACCTGATACCAGGATACTTCTTGATTGTGGTGAATGAGAATCTATCGACTAACTCTCAAGGTTTCTGATCATACGAATATGTGACTTACAATTAATTTTGTCTTCTAGTGATATCAGCTATCACTGGGCTTGCTTTCTAATTTACATACTGAAGACACACGATAAATATGGCCCGAAAACACTAAATAGTGAAAAATAAATTATTACGAAATGTTTATTTCCCAGTAGGAATGACCACGTGACATATTTCAAGAGTGACAGGTGCGAAGGTAATCAAGAATCTCTACTGGCAGTAAATTTCCTGCATACGGACAGGTAACGAATTCAGTAGATGTACGAAAATAGAAAGGGGCGTAAATCAAGGATGTTTATTTTCACCGGATCTATTCAACGGGTAAAGCGAGACTATTTGAGGACACTAGATGTTATGCCAGGATTTGTCATCAGAGTCCACATTTTAAACGACATAAGTTACGCAGATGATTGCAGACACAGAGATGAAACTATAAGACCTCATACAGAAGGTAGCTGAAGAGAGTGACAAAAAAAGGATTGTAAATAAACTGCAAGAAAACCAAATGCATGGTTATCAGCAAACAGAACAGCCCATAATGCCAAATACAGGTGGGCGACACTAAAAGCAAGCAGGTTCAAAAATTTAGATACCAGGGAAGTTTTCTAAGAGAAGACAAAATTGCGACATAGAAGATCCGAAGGCGAATTGGCATGGCAAAGGACGCGTTCCAAAAGCTGAGTAAAGTATTAAGTGACAGGAAACTTTCACTAGAAACAGAGTACTAGATTGTTATGTGGTGTTTGTTCTTCAATATGGCAGTGAATGCTGGACATTATCATTAAAAATCAAAGAAAAAATTGAAGCAGTTGAAATGTGGTTCTACAGACGGATGATACGCATATCATGGACCGAACAATGATGAGGTTATGGAAAGGATGGAGACGAAAAGAAAATTAATAACTTTTTCCTTTGATCTTAAAAAAAGAGTTAGTATCCTTTATGAAATATTCTAAGAAATAGGTTTCAAGAACCCATTTAAGAAATAGTAAACTATTATCTGCAATATCGATCCAAACCAGTTATATTATCTAACCTGGTATCTCGGTTTCAAACGCATTCTCACAGATGTGCAATGGATTTTCTATGTATTTTCTACAAATATTTTCATGGCATTTGTTCGATTTGGCTTTCCTTCTTGGTTGCAGGACTGCATGAATTTAAGAGTTCGACTAGGTTAGCAAATGGGTTTCACCGTTTTGCTTTTGAACTAACCAGATGCAACCGAATGATCTATTCAAATAATTACTTTTCTCGCACTTTCTGCCTGTGTAAATCATATTTTTTCCTTCCCTGCCACCTACAATATCCAAAAGTTTGAATACGATCACCATCTTCTGTCTTCTTGAACCCTGTTTTTTTTATTGTCCTTTCTCTTTACTGAAGTCTTTTCACCCTCATTAACTCTCAGTAACCGCTTGTGAACAAACGGCATTGTCACCTTGATTCGGGCGAAATGATTAAAAATGTTTTGAGTCGGGACAACGCTTCCCCTTTTAATCTTGTAAGAAAAAAGCTTTTACGATTAACCAATTGTTGTTTATTTTTGCTGCAAATTTTGTTCCAATACTTCTAACTTGTAACAATACTCTTCCACAATTACTGTTTAGTTTTTTTTAACACTACATGCAAGACGACACCATTTATAAACCACCAGACAGTGAATGTCAATCATTGTTATTTATGTATGAATGGACAGTTTTCTCTTTGATCAATATACTATGTGCTCAGTCCAGGAAGAAAATGTTCATTTTTGTGACAACGGAATCAAACAAATACAGAATGTTTAACAAAACGTCGGAAAATGGGACAAAAGAAATCCAAAGAAATGCAAGAATTGCATTTCGAAATTTTTAAGAAAAATATTTAGAACCAGAAAATTTCGTCATAACAAAGAAAAATAAACGCGCTGAATTACAATGCTATATCAATCCTGTTATATGACAGAGGGTGTAGAGAATTACAATGCTATATCAATCCTGTTATATGACAGAGGGTGTAGAAAATTACAATGCTATATCAATCCTGTTATATGACAGAGGGTGTAGAGAAAATCATTGAATAACTTTGCTGTCTTGTTTAAATGGATGTCAGAACAAAATCTGTCAGGAAGAATAAATTGAAGAATACAAAAGATAGGATGTTGTGAAGAGTCATTATTGCCCAAGGACGCAGCAAATAAATAATATAATATCTGTGCTCATTGTGAAATGTGATAAAGAAAAAACACCTGTTATAGAAATATACTGGGTTCTCCAAAATTTTTAGAGTAGATAGACTGAACTATCGCTCGGTTCACACTCCACCCACGTCCATTGAACAGGTGTAAAGGCTCATCTCTTGTTCAATGTTTAGGATGTGGTTTCCGTCTTTCTCTTTTCCAATCTTGTCACTTCTTTTTTTTTCAATTGGAGTAGATAGACTAAAACTATCGCCCGGTTCACACTCCACCCACGTCAATTTAACAGGTGTAGAGGCTCATCCCTTGTTCCCTGTTTAGGATGTGGTTTCCGGCTTTCTCTTTTACAATCTTTTCATTCTTACGTACCCCCTGCACATCAGTGGCGTTACCGCCTTGCTCGGGGTGATATGATTAAAAAAAATTACTATCAATTGAATTCCCCAATTGAATAACTGTCAGTTGAATTCGCTTCATTCAATTACTCGCAAGTGCCCTTGAGAAAGGTATTAATCCGTCGCTTCTCCCTCCAGCTGTGGGTTAAATATCAGGACAGAGTTGGTTCTACATCCTTGGAGAACAACCAGTCTACTGCAGAATATAATGGCAACCTACTTTTGAATACTATTCTGCTTAGTCATTCATGTCTCTTTCGAGACATGATCGGCCAAGCGTGTATCACGCATGGCACTTGACTGATTGACTGTTAAAATAAATTGACATGACGTATGGTATTTGTTGCTGTTATGCTATCAGATCTTCAAAAAATAAAATAAAGAGGAAGATACATTTTTGTTTATTTTTACGTTTTATCAACAGATTTCTTTTAAAGATATTAATGTTTATCGCCTTGCTTGGGGTGATATGATTTAAAAAAAAATGACTTTACTCTCTTCACTGCTAGGCAAATGCAAATATGCTAAACTCGACCAAGGATCAAAGCTTCAGAACGTAATCTCGTCGGATATCACAGACAATCTGTAATTACTGAAATAATTATTCTCTAAAATAAGCTTTCAAATCTGATATTGATGCATCGTTTATTTTCAGATGAATATCTTAGGCACGTCAGATAGCTTAGCTATTAAGAAATAAATACTGGGTATCCAAAAACATTGATAACATTTAAAATGTGAATATCTAAGTAACTCCATGTCCAGGGCAAACGATATGAAATAGGCTTCATGTTGAAAAATAAAATAATTATATTGTGGGGACCTACATACAAATGGACTCGTCCACACCTTTAAAATATGGCTACCAACTCTGCGTGGGAGTCACTGAGCAGTAGACTTGCCTCTGCTACTATTGACACTGTCAGCTCTCTGCCTTCGGTAGAGGGCGCTCTCTGCTTCCGAGCAGAGAGCACAAACCCAGTCGTGGTTCCGCCGGAGGGCAGAACCACGACTCGGTAAAAATAGACAGACATATTTTTGGCCCGGCTATATGGCCAGGAACTCCCACTTTAAAATGACCATGTGTCACATCCGGCCTTTTGTGGGGAGGCTAGTGAATATAGTCACTGAGCAGTAGACTTGCCTCTGCTACTATTGACACTGTCAGCTCTCTGCCTTCGGTAGAGGGCGCTCTCTGCTTCCGAGCAGAGAGCACAAACCCAGTCGTGGTTCCGCCGGAGGGTAGAACCACGACTCGGTAAAAATAGACAGACATATTTTTGGCCCGGCTATATGGCCGGGAAGTCCCACTTTAAAATGACCATGTGTCACATCCGGCCTTTTGTGGGGAGGCTAGTGAATATAGTCACTGAGCAGTAGACTTGCCTCTGCTACTATTGACACTGTCAGCTCTCTGCCTTCGGTAGAGGGCGCTCTCTGCTTCCGAGCAGAGAGCACAAACCCAGTCGTGGTTCCGCCGGAGAGTAGAACCACGACTCGGTAAAAATAGACAGACATTTTTTGGCCCGGCTATACGGCAGGGAATACCCACTATAAAATGACCATGTGTCACATCCATCCTTGCGTGGGAAGGCTAGTAAATACAACTGAGTAGTAGACCTGCCTCTGCTACTATTGACACTGTCAGCTCTCTGCCTTCAGGTAGAGGGCGCTATCTGCTTCCGATCAGAGAGAACTAACCCAGTCGTGGTTCCGCCGAAGGGTAGAATGACGACTGGGGAAAAATTGACAGACATTTTTTGGCCCGGCTATATGGCAGGGAATACCCACTATAAAATGACCATGTGTCACATCCATCCTTGCGTGGGAAGGCTAGTAAATACAACTGAGTAGTAGACTTGCCTCTGCTACTATTGACACTGTCACCTCTCTGCCTTCAGGTAGAGGGCGCTCTCTGCTTCCGAGCACAGAGCAATTACCCAGTCGTGGTTCCGCCAATGGGTAGAACCACGACTGGGGAAAAATAGACAGACATTTTTTGGCCCGGCTATATGGCAGGGAATACCCACTATAAAAGGACCATGTGTCACATCCATCCTTGCGTGGGAAGGCTAGTAAATACAACTGAGTAGTAGATTTGCCTCTGCTACTATTGACACTATCAGCCCTCTGTCTTCGGGTGGAGATCGCTCTCTGCCCGAAGGCGGAGTGCACTAACCCAGTCGTGGTTCCGCCAATGGGTAGAATCACGACTGAGGAAAGATAGACAAATATTTTTAGCTGGACTATATTGCCCGGAAGACCCACATTATAAAGACCTTGTGTCACATTTTGCCTTAAGTGGGGAGGTGACTAAATACTGTCACTGAGTAGTAGCCACTGAGTGAATGAATGAGTCAGGACGCCTGCGTGAGAAAGTATTATCCAGTCAACGTTTATCTTTGTACTCCGTTTTCCGAAAATATACTATTCGACCTTATATCCGAGCGTGTGTTATCTTTCTATGGCCCTTCGGTCATAACAATTCAAAGATATTCATATTTCATAACCGTTTTGCGAAGCTTTATAAATACTCAATATGCATATCACTTGCAACACGACATATGTTAAATCGATCGTTCAGATCTTGCCAAAGACGCATGTCTCCATCGCTTCAGTAATTCTTTATTAAATTTTTTCTAGGTTTATAGAAAGAGATGGAGATAGAGACATGTAGTTTTGCATAGCCCTATAGAAAAATATAACGAGTGAACATGGTGGCCATTTCAATAGCACATTGTCATTATCACTGGTACACCCGATTCATCTTCCTGGTAGATTCTCTTTGAGATAACCCCGCACTGAATCAGTGGAAAATGTTGCGCAAGACATGGTACATCTCCTTGAGTATCTTGTTCTAATTTTGATAAATCAATCTTTTATTGTTCAACATTAAGCTTATTTCATTTCCTTTGACTGAGACATGTAGTTACTCAGATATTCACATTTTAAATTATGTAAAATGTTGGGGAATGCCCTGGATATAAATTGAAACAGTGTAATGATTTGCTACCATTTTCTTGTGCTGCAATGATCTAAGTTTTATGAATGTTACTTGCAGAGTAGTTGTGAATTCAGTCAGTTAAATGCCATATGTGATACACGCTTGGGCGATCATGTCTCAAAAGAGACATGACTGACTGGGCAGAAGATTATTGCTTTCTGAGGTCGACTGGTTGCTAGCCAAGGCTATAAAACCCAATCTGTTCTGTTATTTAACCCATAACTGGAGTGGAGAGACGGATTAATACCTTTCCCAAGGCTATTTGTGCGTAAGTGAATGCAATGAATTCAACTGGATTCGAACTCGGCAATTCGATTTGTCGTTCCGAGTTGATATCCACTGCACCACAACATACATCTTGGTACATTATGAAGTTCGCACCCACACAAAAAAGATGATGACCAGAACTTATACCATGTTTCAGCAAATGTTTATTTACTAACCTTAACATATTAATGGCGTAAGACCACATTTTAAAGTACCTCTAGAAGATGGAACTATCAGCTCCGTAGATCCGTAATAGTGGCCATTTTGACTAGTTCATTAATTACGCCACACCGAAAAAAACTAATATACTAAGGGTAGTTTTGACTCCCAGCCATAGTTGCCGCGCACACAGTGAGGATCAAACGCTAATTCTGGTCGATCACTATCTTTTATTCAAATGCGGCGGTACACTTAAAATACGAACCATAGCTTAGTTTTGGTATAAAATAACAATTAAACGATCCCAATGATGATTGAACTTACACCTCGCGATTAATCATATAGCAGACCTGTTTGCTAACCAACAAGACACCCGCCTAGTCAAATTTGTTGATTACTTGTTACATATATCGAAACCTTCCAGGTCTCAAAATAATTCATAGGTTGTTGGGTCAGGTGTTTAATTCCCCACCCGCCCCGTTTCTTCTCCGTGCCATTACTCGGACGTTATCAGAGAGTTTAACCAGTGCGATGTATACTTTTTTCCTGGAGTTTGCACCATCGTCCCAACGTCTCTTCTCGGGTGGCATTAATATGACTTCGTAAGATAAACGCTCAAATTCGTTTCTGGACATGGTTGGATCTTATCATTAAATTTATTAGCGAGTTTATTTATTTCCCAATTCAGAAGCACATTTATTGCGTATTTATATTTTTATACGCCTGTTTAGATGACAGAAGTTAAAGATACATATTTATGCCTATAAATATATTGTATGTTTGGATATCTGAGTCTATATTGTGAAGACATAAACGTAAAACTTACAATTTTATTGGTTTGATAATAAGAAGCAACAAACACAGAGTAGCCCCAAAATAGAGTCACAGTCGGAATATTTTTGTTCAAGAACCAATTTTTAATTATAGTCTTTTATTTCATTTTTAGTCCTGTGCCCAACCGAGAGTCGTAGAAACTGAAGTAGAAATGGCGTATCTTGAATTTTTCTTCTCCTAGACCAGTTGCCACCCAAGGCTATCGAACCCATTCTGTACTGCTATTTACTCAAAGCTGGTTGTGGATAGTAGAACATATGGATAAATCAGTCAGTTAAGTTCCTACATGATACACGCTTTGGGCGATCATGTCTCGAAAGAGACCTGACTGACTGGGCAGATGATTATCCCTCAGTAGGTTGCCATTGCTTTCTGCGATAGACTGGTTGCTAGCCAAGGCTATAGAACCCAATCTGTCCTGTTATTTAACTCATAACTGGAAGGAATAGATGGATTAATACCTTTCCCAAGGGTATTTGCGCTTAAGTGAATGCAATGAATTCAACTGGAATTCGAACTCTGCTCTCCGATTTGTCGTTCCGAGCCGATATCCACTGCACCACAACACACATCCATTATGGATAAATACCTTTCCTAAATGTATTATTATGTATTGTATTGAATGCGACTGAAATTCGAAATCGGACCTCCGATTCCTCAATCCATGGCGCTAGACATTACTCATTAGTGATTTATAAATGGATCCATTTTTTTGGTGTCCATGTTCACTAGACCTTGCCTGTAGTTGTCTTTTTCTCTTATTTTATTTCTCTCTTTTTTCTTTATTTCTTTATTTTCTATCGGTCATTCTTTTTTTGTCATACTTATTTTCATTCTTTCTCTTTCAATCGTTAATTCTTTCATTCATTCATTCATTTTTTCAGTCACTCCTTCTATCATTCTTTCATTTATTAATCCTTGCTTTCGTACATTCATTCATTCAGTTATTCATTCTTTCCCTCTTACCTTCTTTCATTTATTATTTTCTTTCATGCTTTCTGTCATTCATTCGTCCTTTCTTTTATGCATTCACTCATTCAGTATTTCTCCTTCTTTCGTTCATTCTTTCATTCATTCATCTTTTTTATTAATTCATTTCCTCATTCATTCATTCTTTCTTTTTTATTTTTTCATGTTTAATTTCTTTCATTCATTCATCCTTTTTTCATTCATTCATTTCCTCATTCATTCATTTTTTCTTTCTTTCGTGTTTAAGTTCTTTCATTCAATTCTTTCATTTTTCATCTATTCTTTTTTTATTTTTATTTCCTGATATTTTTTAAAAAAATGTTTTTTCAGAAATCTTCAGAAATGAGAATCTTAATAATGTATGCCGTCGACACGTTTATACGTTTGAAGAATTACTAAGGTTTTATAGCGTAGACTGTGTTGAGTCCATAAAGCAATACATACATAATAAATGAAATATACCGTCACTGTTTCTTGTCCATAAAATATTAATTATAGTGTCAATAATAATAATAATAATAATAATAAGTCTTTTCACTAGAAACTTTCAGGCAAATATTATGCATCATAATATGGATCCAAAATGCAGGTTTTGTGAAAACACCAAGAAACAATAGACCACCTAATCTCAGGCTGTTCTGTGCTTGCTCCAAATGAATATAAAAATCGCCACGATAGAGTTGGGCAATATTTACATTGGACAATGTGCAAACATTATGGAAAATCTGTAAACAAACACTGGTATGAACATCACCCAGTACCGGTTACAGAAATAGATGTAACCATTCTATGGGATTACACCATCTACACAGACAGAAAAATTGAAGCAAACAGGCCAGACATTATTGTTAAAAACCAGAAGGAGAAAACTTGTCTATTAATTGATATGGCTTGTCCAGCGGATTGTAACATAGCAATCAAGGAATTTGAAAAACTGTCAAAATATAAAGACCTGGAAATTGAAATAGAAAAAATGTGGAAATTGAAAACAAGAGTTGTGCCAGTGATAGTAGGCGCACTTGGAATGATAAAAAATGGAACAAAGCAACACATTGAAAGAATCCCTGGAAACCCCAGCTTAAGAGATATACAAAAAATTGTCTTATTAAGTACAACCCACACACTAAGGAAAACTTTATCTATGTAATGCTGGGGATGATAGGGAAGATAGACAAACATGAAATGGAGTCATAACAACACGCCACGACCTGCCTTAGGTCTCCCCGCAGACTTGGTTGGTAGTGAGACCAAAGCAGAAATCGAAATATGATGAAAAATGACATCATAATAATAATAATATAACTATAAAAATTATAATTATCATTAATTCCCTCTTTCTAAAATAGTGAGAATTGACCCACTTTTTTCTCAGCACAGCCAAACACGTGACGTTTCCATTCTCGGAAAAAAGTCAACACAGACAATCCGTCAACACGTATGTTAACGAAAATTTCAGCTCCTTTTCATTTTTCCGTCCATAATAGTGACATTTATCTTTTAGATTTCAACCAAAATTCCAGGTAAAAAAAGAAAAGAAAAAAAAACAGTTCTTTTGTTTTCCAACGAAATTGTATGGACACATATTGAACACAAGTTTAAAAAGCAAAAGTGAAAGATTTCTCATTCTTTATCTTATCATTCTGTCGGATTCTAATTCATAGTTAATCTACATTTGACCCCAAACCCACAATTTACTCAATGGTAGTTTTTCTAGTTTCTTCAACATCACATTAATAATACTCATTTTGTTGTTTCTACGTCTGGCTTTTTATGAAAATTTTTGTATATATAAATGCTAGGAGATTCTAATTATTTAATAAAAGTTGTAACTTCCTTACAAGTGCAAAGAATTGATATTTCAAATTATATACGCTAAATACAGTGAAACCTGCCGTATGCGACCACCTTCGTCAGCGACCATCTGTTGTTAAAGACCGTTTTTCTATGCACTAACAATTTGCTAATGGTAATTGACCCTTATTGAGCGACCACCTCCAGAACGCGACCAGCGACTAACATCAACGAGTGAAAATTACTGATCAAGCGACCGCTTTAAAAATGAAAATCCATTTTGGTCGTACACTGCGATCTTCTAAATTAGTAGAAACTAAATGAGTAATCTAATTAATTTTGCTTTGATCTAAGACAGAAACACTTCCTCATTGCTTTGTTATTGTAGTATTGTATCAAACTGTTATTTCTTGTTGAAATGTACATTGACTGACTTCACTTCACGGTCAAACATTGGCTGTTTTGTACAACATGTATTGCATTTGACATGTTCAAGGGATTTATCGCAGTCTCTGTACTGACTTGAATAAATTCAGGGATGGGGAAAATCACAATTATGTCCCTTTCTCAAATGTCCATGTCTTTTGTCCCTTTATTTTTTTGTGTATCTATCTACTCTATTTATATCCGGGTATATCTATCTCTCTGTTTCTCTACCCACCCACGATCGCTGTCAGTTTTTTGTATGTTTTTTTTCATGTATTATCACAGATTCTCTTTTGCTATCATTCACTTCTAAGAAAAAAACTGAAACCGTATACTTTTTCCACTTAATAAATATTTTTTGTGAATATATATTTTGGTCTCCTTTTGACCGTTGTAAATAAGTCTTTTAAAATTTTAAAATGAATTATGCTGAATAAATTTCTTTTAGTTAGACCATTTTCTCATGTTCTCATTTATTTATTACCAGATTACATAAAAATATTCTAATAAAAAAATTCTAATATGTACATTCTGATGAGTGGAATATACGTTCCTGGCGTAAATAGGTCATAGCTATGAGCCTTTAGTGAGCGTATGCGACCAGTTTTTGATGGCAGTAGACGTTTTCGCATATGACAGGTCCACTGTATTCATAAATTCATGTTTACTACAGAACATTAAAAAAACTTAATCATAAAGTCCTAAAATAAATAAATTCTTACCATTGACAACTAGAATTTGATGTCTCACTTGTATGTCGTTTCTGCTAGACGACATTAGCAAGAACAACTTGCAAATAATGCAAACGAAAGTTTAATGTAACAGAAAATAAAAACAAGAATGACAGTCATATAATTTATCTGGTCGTGATGAGAGTTTTAAGAATATATGTAAATTCAAAAGCCAAAATGTTTGAAAAATATTTAGTCATTGGATCTACATATATTTACAGAAATAATTTTTCAATATATTCGTCGGAGTTACTTTTATTCCGTAAATACTTTATATGTGTAGCAGTATCCAAAAGTAAGGAAGCCGATTTGTCAGCAAAAAAAAAACCAAAAAAATAGAAAATTCATGTTATCACTTTGATTTATATTTATGGTTGCAAAGAGTAAAAGAAGAAATTATGATTTCGGCTGACTGAGGCTCCCTTTTCTCAAAAGAAAAGAAAAAAAAAAACATTGAAGAACCATCAAGATTTCGCTATAATGCATCCTCAGCATGAACGCATTGACTGCAAGTCCATAATAAATTAAATGTGACTACCATATTTGATGACATAAAATGTCCTCATCATTTTCCACCATAAAAGGCTCCAACTTCACATATATTTTATATGTGAAGTTCGTATGTCTTAGCCTAATATTTATACTGACAACATAGATTGCCTGTACTTGTACCTCATCTAATTTCTTAATATTGCAATCTTTATCTTAGTCGGAAATGCTCTAGGTCATACATCGATGGGCGAATTGTCTATAGTGCCGTACCGTGTCCTAGAATTACCTTGGTTTGAAAAGAAGGTTAAAGAGTCTTCCCTGCCTTCCCCTGTCTTTTAAACCATGGAAACACCTTCAAAGACATAGATCTTCACAGTCTTGTCTTCGAATTATGTAACCCAAAAATCTTTTCTATCAGTAATCAATGGTTTTTGGCAACATGCGTTCTTGTTGAACTAGCTGAAGAACTGAGTCATCCGGTTTCTAAAGAATTTATAATATTCGCCGGTACAAACATTTCTTTGGCTTGAAATCTCCGTTTCATTTTGGCATTTAGGGGTGATGTCCTAGAGCCAGACAATAAAGATGCAACATTGCAATATTGAATCAAATTATGAATGTTATCTATTTTCAAATATAGAGATTGTGATGCTAATTCGTATCGATTACTTCTTCCTTTAATGCGTTGTTTATTTTAGTACAAATAAGATATTTATATATATATATATATATATATATATATATATATATATATACGTGTGTGTATGTGTTCATTTGTGTGGACAATATTTTAATATAAACATATGGTTAATTATCATCAGCTCAACTTCCGAGATAAAGGGAACGCTTTGTTTGGTCAAAATTCAGTCCATTTTTAGCGAAAATTAAGTGTCCTCTCCACGGCAATTGTACACGAAAGACGTGCGATGGCCTCCACTCGCACCCGTACCGATAAGTAATACACAGCATTACATTTGGGTCCTGATTAACAGCAGAAGTTACGGGAAATTTTTCAGTGTTGACAGTCAACCACATTCAGGGCTCCATTCCGGGGTTTTTGTCTGGATCTGCTTCATTAGCCTTTTTCGCGTTCGATTGTATAAGATCGCAATGCTGTAGAGTTTTAATATCAGGATTTTCTTTTCCCTGAATAGACTGCATTCCTAGTCGAACTCAATTTACCTGAATATATGAACACTATATATAATATATGAAAATATGCAATACTTTATTTTAATATGCACTAACAGCCATAATTATTAGGCCACCCCAGTTTTTAAAAAGTGATGTATTTCATACTATTTTTAGTATTTATTGCCAAGCGGATAATTCTAAATATTAGAATGTTTCTTTTGTTATTATTACTTTGCAAAACTTTACAAGGCAGCCAGGAAGCCATTGGTTCGGCCAGCCGATAATAAAAAGAGACTAGCATGGGGAAGAGAGCAAAAAACTGGACACCAGAACAGTTCATTTGATACACATGTTAATGTGCACTATTAACAAAACAACCATTCTATTTTCATTTAGAATTATTTATTCGACAATAAATACTAAAAAAAGTATGAAATACATCAACTAAAAAAAAACTGGGGTGGCCTAATAATTATGGTAGTGTACATATATTACAAATTTACGAACTGCGTTTGCTATTTTTGGTAACTGTTATTGCTTGTTAGCAAAGTTTTATGTCAACACAAGATAAAATCGTCGCTGACGGTTGATGTTTTTATGTTAACGTTGTTGTAACTTCTTCGAAGATTGCTCATGTGAGTCGAAAGCTTAGAACCAAATTAATAAAAAATTATCCCAATGTTGGAGAAATTTTGTCTTTATATTGAAATTTTGTCTTTATACTGAAATTTTGTCTTTATACTGAAATTAAAGCCAAAATACGATGTTTAGAACGGCTCATGATTAAACATAATAGACATTCATTGTCTCTTATATATATATATATATATATATATATATATATATATATACACACTAGTGTATCGGTCAAAAGTAGTGCATGTATTTAGGGGAATATGGGAATATTTAATCAGACAAGCAAATAAAGCCTATAATGTTGAACAAAAAAGTGTTAGGGTTTCAAATCTCGTCCCCAATAGAAACGCATTCTTCCATAATCGTGTTCTTTTGAGAAATGGTGGCAGTATGGCCGCCGCAGAAACATTTATTGGTACTTTATGAACGATATTTAATTTCCCTCTGCTATCGAAACATCACTGGGGAACGACTGTCTGTTGAGGGCCTCCTATTAGGCAGTAATCATTTTTTGCTTCTTCAATAAATCTGTCAGCATGGGAAACTATTTTACATAGAACTTTAGGTATATAAGAGACTTCACGTAGATATGATCTACAATTCTCGGCGTTCATAATAAAATGCCCCTACGCACACACACAAAAAAAAAAAACTTACTTTACAACCGTATCAGGTTGAATAATAAGTTCCCGAGAAGTTAATCAACATCGAGCCTGTTCATTACTCAAGAGGGTGACCACATGGGAATACCTGATCCTATGAGTTTGGATGTACGGGTGGTGTAATGAAATGAGAAATCTGAGAAACGATATAGGTTTTTTATTCAAGTCGGAATTCCATTCAATCACGCGAAAATATCCTTGGGTCTGAAGATCATTATTATATAAATATATTGTTAATATAATATTCGCTCACAAGAAACCTATTCTTATAATACAAAAATATGTGATTTAAAAAGTTGATAGGCCGTTAAATAAGCAATACATCAAAAAATCATATTGTAAATATTTGAAATAAAGTTATTTAATGCAAAATTGAGGATGTGCATTCTGGTGCAGTGGATATCGACTCGGGACGACAAATCGGGGAGCCGAGTTCGAATTCGAATCGATTTTCTTGCATTCACTTACGAACAAATACCCTTGGGAAAGATATTAACCCGTTTCTTCTCTCCCGTTCTGGGCGAAATAACAGAACAGATTGGGTTCTATAGCCTTGGCAACCAATCTACCGCAGATTGCAATGATAACCTACTGCGGGATAATCTTCTGTCCAGTCAGTCATGTCTCTTTCGAGATGATTGCCCAAAGCGTGTGTCACGTATGTTACGTGAGTGAATGTGAAATTCTTATAATATATTTATCAAAACATCTGGAAAAAAGCAAAATAGGCCACCATTAATCACTCCAAGAGCCAGTCAGCATCCGAGGAAGGTGTTTTTTTTTTATCTGGTAGATTGGAAGGATGTTGTGAATAACGAGTCCCGGTCCCAAAACTGATGTTGAAATTACACAAGTACCGATGCTAATTGGACAGCTTAAAAGCCAAAAATAAATGAAAACCGTATGGAATTGATCAGTCGGAAGATTGTTATTTTGACAAGCAATAATGTTTGAATAAGAATAATAAAGAAAAATATTATTTGCTATGCATTTCTGTCTTAAGATCATGAAGAAGGCATTTCTTTCTTATATAAAATAGCAGCTTCATTTTACTGTTTGCCTTAATTCATGATATTTTTTCATCCTTTTCTCCTTGATGTACATTTAATTTTCCCATTAAAGTTATTATCAATAAATTTTGAATTAACATTTTATAATTCTATTAAAAAAGCAATAACAACTTTAATTGCTGACCACTAACATTCAGTTTCTGCTTGATTGTCAGAGCATTCTTCATATAATATCATGTGCAATACACTTCTGTTACCAATTATAATTATAAAAGCCTTGCAAGATCATTAATGCCATTTCTTTATGACAAGTGACAATACATTTCTGATAAACATTCTGTCTGCCTAAAAAATAATCTATTTTGAAATTGGCAAAAAAAAGAATTCGTTGTTTATGCATCAAACATTTGTGGAAATATTGATAATATTTGTTGAGAATTGACAGAGTAATTATGGAGTAGTGGTCAAGCAAGTAGGACACAATAAATATGCCTTCTTCTTGCAAATAAGTATCGTTTTTTAAATGCTGTTAGGGCATGATAAAATAATGTTTATCGCCCATCCTCCACAAACAGGAAATTTTTTTCGCTATATACCAAACCACTGGAGTCAATACTGTTTTGCCCCGTGGTTTTTCATGTCATCTTAAAGGCGAATAGAAAAATATCAAACTTCTCCAATTTCACATAGGAATAATCATGCTGATTTTTGAACGTGCAGTTTACAGTAATTTTCTCTAAACGGAACAAAAAAAAACATTAATATTCACTGCAGTATCAGAATGAGAAAGTTGAAACATCTTGGACACATATCAAGGAAGGATGACTTGGAAAAATTAACACTTACAAGACAAAAGGGATAGAAAAAGGCAGCATCAGGACACCCACTTGACTAGCTTTTTTGAATGGACCTTGGTGTGGAATGCTTGGCAAACAGACAAACGTTATTCAAAACTACAAGGGAGAGAAGTTTGTGGAAAGCCCTCATTTCCCACGTCCTGAAGGGACACAATACATAGAAGAAATTGATTATTTGCAAGAAATGTCAACTATTAAATTATTTAGCTAAATGTCAATGGTTTCTCTAACTAGTCAGTACAGTGAATGATCGGCCCCTATTAGAAATGTCTTAGTGCTATGAAGAGAAAACTAATTCAAAAGAGGCTAAAATATCCCTCAGATGTATGTTAGACTTGACATACAGTAAAAAAAAGAAATTAAAATATTATTGAAAATTCTCTAATCGTCTCAAATACAACAGATTCCAAAGGAGGACAATGGCAGTTTCGTCTTAAACACTGTGTTAAAACAATTAGAGTAAATAAAATTTGCTGAAAACTATACGGTTAGTGTGCCTTCCAATTCAATAAATTTGCATATTACTTGACTGGTCATGTGACCTTTAAAGACCAGTAAGTCAAGCCAAGTGTGTTTAGAGACAGTTTCTTAGAGACGCGGCTAAGTGTAGGACGCTCTTCTTACGCGTATATAGCGACAATCTCTTCTAAGCTGATTTTTCTGACTTCTGAAAATAAAAGAGATATGTAACGTTCGCTAATTTTTCTTTTCAGGGTTTGGGAGAAAGTATACATAATATCGCTATATCCTCTTTCTAGTATAATAAAAACAGTAACTTACGTTTTTTCGTCTTTTACCTAGCCGAATTTGTTTTTTAATCCATAAATATTTGGGTAAATATATGTACCTTCAACAGATACAACTCACTCCAACATCGCATATATTTCTTAACCCAAAAGAATTATTTAAATTTAAACATTTCTAAAGGTCATGTATAAAAATGACACTTCTAATATAGTTTTATTGGTTTGGCATGGTCTGTATTTGCGTTTCGCGAAATTTTCGATGAACTAACCACGTGACATACTTCATGAGCTTAATGGCAGATCAAGGTTTGCGATAAATAACAAGACAAAATATATTTAGAGCAACAAGAGACAGGAAGGCGTAGAGGGCCATGATCGCCTACATCTTGAAGAGACACAGCACATAAAAAAGAACAATAAGTTGAGTCTAGAGATTATATGCAAATGAGGTATTGTCAAATATTTTATGGAAAATTCATAGATATGTGCTATGCAATTTGTACTATTATGTATAGCGAGTAAGCATGAAAGCAATTAAATCCAAAGTTAAAATTTCAAATTGATATTTAATATTTTTTTTTAGTAATTATAGCAATTTGCAGTGTCAAGAGATTATTTTCAAGAACTAGAATTTAGTATTTTGGCTCGTAAAAAAGAACTAACAATGAATGAAAAGAACTATATAATCAAAGAAATTAGCAAAGGAAAGTCTTCGCTTCGAATTTCTAAGGATTTGAAAAGGGGTCATCGAACAATCAAGAAAATATGTCACACGTGTGTGTGTATGTGTGTATAGTTCGAAGAAAGTGCTTATTTCACAAAAAGTAGATAAACAATTGGAGTAGATAGACTAAACTATCGCCCAGTTCACACTCCACCCACGTCTATTGAACAGGTGAAGAGGCTCATCCCTTGTTTCTTGTTTAGGATGTGGTTTCCGGTTTTTCTCTTTTCCAATCTTTTCACTCTTTTTATTTTATTTTATTTTATTTTTCAATTGGAGTAGATAGACTAAACTATCGCCCGGTTCACACTCCACCCACGTCTATTGAACAGGTGAAGAGGCTCATCCTTGTTTCCTGTTTTGGGTGTGGTTTCCGGTTTTTTTCTTTTCTAATCGTTTCACTCTTACGTAGCCCCCTGCGCATCAGTGGCGTTTCTTGGGGTGATATGATTAAAAAAAAAAGTGGGAATTCAACCAAGGAAAAAAGTCTCAGGTTGAATTCAAGAATTTAACAAAACGAGATCTTCTCACATATCCGAAGAGAATTAATAAGAAACCCAAATGCGTCAAGTGCGTTCATATTTGAGGCCGTCTGGAGCTCCTATGGTGTCAAGGGAAACAAGGTGTAAAGCATTAAGGAAGTTTGCTGATGTAAAAAAATCAAATAAAGAAACCCATTTTAACAAAAACTACGAGGAAAGAAGATTGCAGTGGGCAAAATAATACACGAAAACTGATTTCAGTAAAGTGCTTTTTACAGACGAATCAAGGATCACCCTCGATCGGCCCGATGGATGGGCTCGAGGATGGGTTTGCAAGCAACATGACAGAATTTTTTAAACGCCAACAAGTGGGATATGGGCTGGGATTATTGGTAATAATCGTGGGTCCATTTAAATTGAAAGACGGGATTAAAATGAATTCCAAAAGATACTGTGATTTTGTAGGGCAATATTTCTTTGAATAACTAATCTTTAGCCAAGCGTAGATCTATGATCTTAATGCAGTAAAATGCGCCAGGTCATCCATCAATGTTTCCTAAATCCTTGTTGAAAGAAAAGGGATTTGTTGAAGATTCTCTTATGAACTGGCCTTCAAATAGCTGTGACTTGAATCCCATTGAGAACCTGTGAAGCATCCTCAAGAGAGATAATTATTCTAATGAAAGGCAACTCAACAGCAAGTGTGACCTCTGGAAGGCAGTTAAATTTTCTGCAAACAATTTACCAACCGCTAAAATTGCAAATCTAACAACAGATGTTGACAATAGGCTGCTAAGAGTTATTGAAAAGAAAGGAGCATTTGTGCAATAAATTTTAGGAGGTTCTTATTTTTTGTTACTATATCTTTTATTTTTAAAATAAAATACTTTTTTGTTTCTCTTTTAAAAATAGGAAAATATTGTTCTAAAATCTTTTCATATTATTTTTTACATTAGTTTTACAAGATATAATAATGTAAAAGTATCAAAATAAATAGTTGCAGATAAACTACTTACAGTCAAATTAGTCTGTTTTATTAACTTAGTAAAATTTTCTCCAACCAAAAATAATAGTTTTATGTATCACTATATATCTATGTTAATAATATTGAGTAGAATTTAATCAACATCATAATAGGACATTTAACATTAAAGACGCAATTCTTTACACCAATTCATAACTTGCATATAATCTTTAGACGCAGGTTATTTTGGTAAAGATCCTTGGTTCCCCTGAACTTCTTGCATCATCTTTATTACATCGGTTTCGAAATATGTTCAGTAATTTTAAGTTGGAATATTAAAATGATTTTATTATGTTGTCTCGCTACAAAGAATTTTCGTTTTTAAACTAAGTAGAACAGCGACTTTTGGGTAATAAAACGAAAATTAATGTTGCATAACTTAACCTTTCAGCTACGCATAAGATAACGCCCTAAAAGTCAATTTTACGGTCAAACTTTTAACTGGAACAACATTTGAATGCACACACACACACATATATTTACATAGTTAAATTATTTGTTCAAAATCATTAAGATTTTCTTTTTCTTTTAAATTTGATTAAAATTATGCGAGTTGTAAATATTTTTTAATGTTTCTTAAACAATCTGCTTTATTCAATAATTAAGCACTATATAGTTTTGATTGAAGGAATTGTTTTTGGATAATAACTTTGTCTTTTCTTTCAAAATATTGAACTTTCTTTCGCGCTGTGAACTTTTTTCTGCTGATGCCATGTAACCCAATGATAGCTGTCTCACATTAATCATTTGATCCGGCATTTAATTCATTTGCTCAAGTTAGCAGCTGAGAAACCCAGCATTGTATATCATTCTGATGTTTTCTTTTCTTTCAGCGCTGTCGCCATATAGTCATTCAAAAATACCTTCCTCAGTCTCGGTGGGTACTACGGAGAGGTACTTTGTGTAATGTTTCAGGGGCATTGTCTGTTATGGTTTGATATGCCTTTTCAGGAATAGCAGTCTTTACTATTCTTCGTTCACATAGTTTGTTCAGTTTGGTGCTAATCTGCCAAATTCTTTCTTTCCATTTCACTGATTGTTGGGTAGATATAACTTCGGACTTGGAGTTGCCTTTCAACACTTCTTACAGCCAGGAGGATCGTTACAAGGCTTTAGGTTCCCTCTTGTATGTGTTGATTCCTATGATCCTCATTTCTCTTTTACAGAAATCTTGCTTGCGTAATGGCATGTCTGCCTACGTGTAGCTTTTCCTGAAACAGCTTTTTTACAGGACGACCATGAATATTAAAAATGTCTTGTGGTGTCATGGATATCGGCTCAGAACGAAAAATCGGAAAGCGGAACTAGAATTCTAGTTAACTTCATTAGATTCACTTAGGCACAAATACACTTGGGAAAGGTATTAATCCATCTCTTCTCCCTCCAGCTATGTGTTAAATAGCAGGGTAGATTAGGTTCTATAGCCTTGGTTGGCAACCAATCTACTGCAGAAAGTAATGGCAGTCTACTGTGGGAAAATATTCTACCTAGTCAGTTACGTCTCGAAAGAGATATGATTGCACAAGCGTCTATCACGTACGGCAGTTAAGTGACTGACTGACCATTAGCAGGACGTGTCCAAACCAACACAAGTATTATTTTTAGTGAGAGTGTTAGTTCAGGAAGTTGTACGTGCTGGAAATACCAACCCACTTGATGATTGTGTTGGTGGGGATTTGTTGGAGGTTGCGCCTGTGGAAATTTCAGATCTTTCGTGCTAAGATTTAATTAATCCCTTATTTTATCGAACCACTCTCACAATTTTCTTGTTAAGTTCCCAGGGATTTATTTCTTCCTTATGTTCCATACATAAAAAGCGCTTGAAGTATCATATGGCTGATGAATTTCTGCCGTAGATTAGCGTTACTTTCTATGGTATATTGATTGTCAATCAAGGCTGACCTGCTGTTTCATAACATGGAAGGAGAAGAGATGGATTCATGATATTCTCAAGTCTATTTGAGCTTAAATAAATATAATAAACTTCAATTCGAATTTGTCTCTCCCGTCTGAAACAATCCTGCACATATGCAAATCTACCATCCACCCATGCATTGAATACTGGTGCCATATCTGGTCGGGTGCCCCGTCTATCCACCTAGTGGTCCTTGACAAAATCCAACAGAGAATCTGTACTGTGATCGATCCTGACTTGGCAGCTCGGATACAGTTATTTTCTCACCGGCGCAACGTGGCTTCCCTGTGTCTCTTCTACAAATATTTTAATGCCTTCTGATCAGACGAACAAAGTTCACTGGTGCCCCCCATACATGAATTTGCTGGAGCCACAAGATTAGCAATTAGGTCCCACCCTTTTCTTGTGAAACCAATAAATTGTAAACGAAAGTTCTACTACATCAGCTTCTTTTCTCGCACTTCCCGCCTGTGGAACCCCCTTGCGTTTATTTGTTTTCCTGACAGCTACAATCTTCAAAAATTCAAATGTAAAGTCAATAGTCATCTATTATCTCACTAACTTGCTTCCTTTCTCTCTCTCTCTCTCTTTCTCTCATGATTTTTTCTTCGTCCTCTCCACTCTCATCAGTATTCTCATCCTGCTCCTACCCTCTTCCTAATATCCCCCTGTAACCTGTCACTCTTTCTCATAACTTACCTCCTTTCTCATAACTTACCTCCAATGTAACCCCCTGCTCAACAGTAGCAGTAAAATGCCTTGCTTGGGGTAACACGATTATCAAAAAGAAAAAATTCTCATTATGGGCCGTTATCGATTAAAACCCGCTTACTAAACTTTCGGACATTGGTATCTCCGAGCAGTCACCCATCTCTCTACTCACCAGTCTTGGCGATGCTTAATCTCGGTTATCAGACAAGAACCAGTGTTTTAAAAAGAAATGGCCGTAATTCTCAAGAGTAAATAAAAATTAAATGCTGAATATATTGTGTATCCGTCTACGGTTATATCGTGTTGAATACGCCGGTTCCCGCCCGATCACCGAAGTTAAGCAACATCCAGCCTGGTCAGTACTTAAATGGGTGGCCATTTGGGAATACCAGGTGCTGTAAACGTAAGGACCAAGAATGGTCCACTGGTCCCCCAGGTTTGGGGGTTGGGTGCAGGTCTAACAACTCTGCCCCGTAAAAAACAGTTTGTTACAGCAACAAAAAGTTGCTGCCCCATACACCATCTGGGTGTGATGGATAAATGATGATGTTGTGGATCCAGGGAATAGGAACTGCATGAAATAATGAAAAAACAAACATAATTTGAGATAGAAAAATATGTATATTAAACGTAAAGAATACAAACTGGAACGCAGGTTAGGAATACAGTTAGTAAGACGGATATATACACTGTCTCTGAAGTGAAGCCGGAGTAGAATTAGTATGTCCACGTCGGAAGCTGACGGGTGCTGTATATTAATATTCTGCTGAGTGGAGCTCCGAGCTACTATGAACTACTAACGCTGTATCTCTCGGTATATTTCAGTATCGCACGGATCTTACGTTATCACGCGAATCGTTCGATGTCTCACGATGTCTCCCGTTATCTGACGTCTTGGATCTATGTAGGAATATGTGTATACTCTAAGCGAGTCTATTATCAGGTAAGAAGGGAAGACCCGACAACAGAATATATTCAATGTTTATTTTTTTCTCTAGTTCATCGTGTATATATCTTGAGATACATACGTTTCGAATAAGAGGCTATAATTCTTGGCCTTCGTTTTTCTTAGTACGTTTAGTCTATTTATTATTTTGTTTAGAGCCACAACTTCTCCCCGGTCGTCGTTAATTCTCTTGGTTCCGTAGCAGGTAGATCTTTAAGTGTTAGAGTATTTAAGCTCACGCCCAGTTTTGAATTCAGAGTTTCCCTTCCACTAGAATTGTGAGTATCGAGACTACTGATCTTTGGGGAGAAGAGATAGACTCAGTCTTAAATTTCTAAGGTGAATATTTACAATAAATGTTAAAATGTTTATTCTAACTCTGTACTGGGGATAGTTTTGTCAAACTACTCAAATTGCTAAAAAGACATTAACCTAAAAAGTAATTTTTAGTAGGCTCATCAAATCGAGGTATTCAATTGGATGTCAAGCATAGTGCTAAACTGGCTCTGCAATGTCTAAATTGTCAGCTCTATATGGATGACTGGTTACAAATGGCTTCGAGTGAATAAAGTCGGTTGGCTTTAGCGACGTCCATCCTATAAAAAGTAAACTGATGATCTATCAGAATTAAAATATGTGAATATTTTCCATCAAGAGCGTCTTACGGCTATATCACGTTGAATACACCGGTTCTCGCTCGATCACCGAAGTTAAGTCAACGTTGAGCCTAGTCAGTACTTACATGGGTGACCGCTTGGGAATACAAGGTGCTGTAAGCGTTTAGTGACGGAAATGCGTTGTGGTGCAGTGGATATCGGCTCGGAAAGAGAAATCGGTTGAATACCCTGCATTCACTTAAGCACTCGTACTCTTGAGAAAGGTATTAATCCGTCCATTTTCTCTAGTTATGGGTTAAATAATAGGGTAGGATATGGGGGCTCTGCCCTTAAAAACAAATCCCAATGGATTTTGATATTCGAAAAGAAAAAGTATTACTCGACATAAAACTTATATACAAAAACAACAATAAATTGTTGAAAGAAAAAGGTATTACCATCAATAAAATTTTGTTTGATTGATATGCCATAAAAACCAAACAACCATCAAGAGCATTTTTGGAATCGTTCATTAATCTTTTTTTTATTTATTAATTTTAGATTTCATTCCTGAAAATTAAAATTCGGTTTAAATACTTCTTCGACGTACTGATTCACAGACTGGATATGAATCGTATCGGTTTGATATCACACAAAAAAAAAAAAAAAATAAGAGGCGCCCTCTGCTGTTGAAAAGTATCTCAAAACATAGTCGACTAATAGTCAGTCACTCGGTTAAGTGCCATACGCTAGGGCACTTAATCATGATTGACTGGGCAGAAGATTATCCCACAATAGGTTGCCATTACTTTCTGCGGTAGACTGGTTGCCGACCAAGCCTATAGAACCCAATCTGTCCTGTTATTTAACCCATAACTGGAAGGAAGAGACTGATTAATACCTTTCCCAAGGGTATTTGCGCGTAAGTAAATGCAATGAATTCAGCTGGAATTCGAACTCAGCTCCCGGATTTCTCGTTCCGAGTCGATATCCACTGCACCACAACGCACATCCAGTCGACTAATAACGTAACCCAATTGACCGTTGAATCATGAATGGTTTAAATAATACAGAGCTTAATCTGGCGATATACCTTGTACATTTTTCTGCTTATTCATTTTATTCTCTCTCTCTCTCTCTCTCTCTGTCTCTGTCTCTCTCTCTCTCATACACAGACTCTGTCATCTTTCTTTATTCCCTTTGCCTTTTCTCTCCTCATCTCTATCTATCGCCTCCATCTTCATTTCTATACTATTCTTCCCTCTTCTTATCCAATTCTTCTCCTTTCGTCTCTTCCTCGCATTTTTTATCGATAAATTCGTTCTTTGTTCTTATTTCAGGGTTCAGTGCTACTGCTGAGCGCAATATGGCAACACTTAAGACAAAGAAAGAGAAAAAAAAAGAGAAAGAAAGAAACTTGCTTGCAAGATTGGCGGGTGTTTCCTTTTAATTTTCCAGATGTTCTCCTCGACAGTATTTTAAAACTGAGGCACACCCCAACTAGTAACCTCAGCTGCATCTGTCGCTAAAAGAAAAAGACAGACAAAAATGATTTTCTTGGAGGTTTACGCGTTTGACTTAATTTTATCCTATTTTATTTATATCAAGATAAGATGCGGGACAATGTTGAATCTTGTAATATGGCGTTTTCCATACTGAAAAATAAAACAGAAATGCGATGCGTAAGCATATTTAATTTGTGAAAGGATAAACTCAATTTATTAATTAAATTGTTTACAATTAGAAAACTTTTCATTTTTAAACAAACATTTTACTGAATATTACAACAGAAAAAAGTTTACATTATTTTAATATTCGGACATTTGTCCTCATCTTTATTGCCATGTTCAAGAGGTTTCGGTCAGTGTACGATCCAGCCTTCTTCAGTTTCCAAATGTTCGAACAGAACTCTTTATTTCAATCACCGGGGTGTGTAATTCTCATTTCATGTTGGATTTCACTTCCGGGCGCTATATCGTGATCTCTCTTTAACTCTAAGTTATTTGTTGACCACTTGTGTAGCCAAGTATTGAATTCACAACACTTTGGTTCAATTCACTGAATCTAACGAACGTTATTATCCAAATGGCAATAAAGATGAGGACAATAGGCCGAACAATGTAAATAATGTAAATATCTCAACTCATGTTAGAAGTATAGCAAAATATTAAAGAAAGGTTTGTTTTAGACAAAACATACTTAGCGTCTCAATCGATATTACAACCCGGGATTTATTTACTATTCCGTTACACATATTATAAGGAACATAATTATAATCGTATAAGCAACATTACATTAAATCTTTACGCATGGAATTTTTTTTTTAATCGTGTCACCCCAAGCAAGGCATTCCACTGCCACTATAGCACAGGGGGTTACATAGAGGGATTGGGTATAGGAAATGTCAGAAAGAGGGTGATAGACGACTTAGGATGTACATAGGTAGAGAGTTGGAGAGAGTGGGTGTGAGTTAGTGTGTTAGGAGGTGTCTATTAACCTTACATTTAAACTCCTGGAGGTTGTAGCCGTCAGGGAAGCAAGCATGCGGTAGGGATTCCACAGGCGGGAAGTGCGAGGAAAGAAGCTGTTGGAGTAGAAATTGCGGTTACATTTCATCGATTTCACTGTAAAAGGGTGGGACCTAGTTGCCAATCTATTATCTCGTTCAAATTCACATCTAGGGGGCAACAGTGATTTAAGTTCGTCAGAGCAGAAGCCATGAAAGTATTTATAGAAGAGGCACAGGGAATCCACGTCACGCCGGTGAGAGAGATACTGCAGGCGGTCAGCCAAGTCAGTATCAATCACATTACAGATTCTTCGCTGTATTTTGTCAAGAACCCCGAGGAGAATAGCAGGGGCACCCGACCAGATGTGGCAGCAGTACTCAATACACGGGCGGATGGTGGATTTATATAATTGCAGGATAGATTCAGGCGGAAAGAATTTCCGCGCCCTGCACAGAGAGCCGACTTTCATAGCTGTGGATTTAGCAATGGATTCGACGTAGTCATTCCACTTGAGGTCCACTGAGAGTGTCAGGCCAAGCAGGTGTAGTGATTTACTCTCTGGGTGGCAAGCCTGTTCCATGCTAATGGGAGGGAGATGCGGTTGCCTGTTGTGGATTCCTGGTTAGAAACCACGCAAAATAATAAATAACAAAAACTGATATGGAGAGAGAAAATGTAAGTTATATTGAACAAAAATATACAAACTGGAACACGGGTTAGTCAATTTAGAAATATTGTTAGTTAAAATCAGTATGTACAGTCTTGGAGTGAAATGATATATCCGGGTAATGAGTCTATATCCAAACAACTCCAACTAACTCTGCACTAACTTACAGAACAACTAAGCAACTGCTTTACAAGGGTATTTACCCACCTTCCCACTTAAGGCGAGATGTGACACAAGGTCTTTTTAATGTTGGCCTTCCAGACCATATAGCTAGGCCAATAATATCCGTCTATCTTAACCTAGTCGTGATTCTACCCTTCGGCGAAACCACGACTGGGTTATGGCTATCTGCCTTCGGATGAAGAGCGGCTCTCCACCCAAAGGCAGAGTGCAAACAGTGTCATATTAGCAGAGGCCAATGCCAAATGTTTTACAACGGTATTTAGCCACCTTCCCACAAAAGGCGAGATGTGACACAGGGTCTGCTTAGCTTTTGGAATGCGTCCTTAACCATGCCGATGCATCATCGCACTTCTCAACCAAGCATTTAAATTTCTGAATTTGTTTGATTTTAGTATCCCGGATATATAGTTAGTATTTTGGCGTCATCTTTTTTACTGATGACCAGGCATTCAGTTTTCTATGTTTACCCCTTTCTTCTCGCTTACCCTTGCTACCTTCTGTAAAAGGCCCTTTATTTTCCTATCCGTGTCTGCTCTCAGCACTGAGTCATCCGCGAATCATATATTTTTGAGATTGTGACCGCCAATGGCAAATTCCGTTAGGACATCCAGCGCTCGTAATATTGTTTTACTATACATACATCTGGTGAGAAGATGCATCCTTGTCTTATAACTCTTTCTATTTTTGTATATCTGCCGCATTAATTTCCTGTGCGTATGTTGGCGGTTTTCGATTATTCTAATGACTTTCCCGAATATGTCGAGGTTGCCGAGCATACTACAAGGTAACCAAAAAAGTTCTGTCCGTTTTTTGATTAGTCATTGAATGAAGTTGAAATATATACAAAATGCGTGTAGCATTGTTTCCAAATTCAGAGAGCAAGAAGTAGCAACATCAAACTTTATAAAAAACATGCGCACCGTGCCAGGCCATCAGTTCTAACCCGGACAGCTGTGAGAAGGATGGAATTGTCTAGAAATCTCGTTCGGGGCTGTTTGATTTTCGACTTCAAAGTGGGCTTATCAGCAGCTGCATCAAGTCGATGCATGTCAAGCGTTTGGGGATAGTGCTGTGGATGAACGTACTACAAGGCATTGGTTTCGAAAATTCAAGTCAGGAGATTTATCTCCATGATGAGACTCGTAGTGGACGACCATAGGTCTTGGATGACGGAGTCCTGAAGGCGGCCATTGAAGAGGACATCAGTCTAACGTGTGGTGAACTTGCAAGACAGTTCAATATTTCCGATGAAACAGACTTCACCTGCACCGCCTAGGTAAGATGTACAAACTGAGCAAGTGGGTTCCTCAAACGATGTAGGAGATACACAAGGGTCAACAATTGGCAACCTGCATATCGCTTCTTTCTCGCCACCGTACCGCATCCTTATTCAATTGAGTGCTTACCAGTGATGAAAAACGTGTTCTGTACGAAACTCCCAAGCGTTCCTGACATTGGTTGTCTCCTCAGGATGTTGTCCCTTACACTGCAAGATTGCCTATGCACCCACGAAAGATTATGCTTTGTGTCTGGTGGACAGGTCGTCAAGTGGTTCATTATGAACTGCTACCAACGGTCCAAACAGTAACTGGTGACCTATACTCGCAACAACTGAAACATGTGCAACAACCATTGTGCCAGAAGGAGCCAGCACTGGTCAATCGCAAATGTGTGCTTTTCCTCCAGGACAAAGCCAGGCTACATGTTGCGCGATCGGTCAGGGATACCATACAGAAAGTTGGGTGGGAGATTGTGCAAATCCCTCATGGACTTCTTTGCGTCAAAACCCTCCGAGTTCTATCGCAAGGGAACTGAACAGCTGGAGACACCTTGCAGAAGGTGCTGGATGCCGATGGCGATTACTTTGAAAACTAAAAATAACTTACATATACTGTGAAACGTTTTCTTGTTTTTTTCCTTTAAGAACAGACAGAACTTTCTGGTTACCTTGTAATTCCATATCCTGATTTTCAAATGGCTGCAAAGTAGCTTCCATTCCAGTATCAGATGATGTTTTCTGTTTTTGAAAGTTTTATTTTGAGTCTTATTCATTGGAACACTTAGTGGAGGATATTGATTTTCTGTTCAAGATCATTCTTATCCCAAGTATGAATACATATGCCATCAGCATAGCCCTCCCACCTCATCATCAGTAAATTGGCCACGTGTTCATTTTTTTCTACTTGCACAATTTGGTTGTGATGTGGTATAAATTGGTTAAATAATCAGTTCCCATCGCTTATAAATGGGATAAGCATTGTCCAGGATGTGCGTTGAGGTACAGTGGATATCGACTCGGAATGAGAGATCGGGGTGCCTAGTTCAAATACAAGTTGAATTCCTTACATTCACTTGCGCACAAGTACCCTTGGGAAAAGTATTCATCCGTCTCTTCCCTCCAATTATGGAATAAATAACAAGACAGATTGGGTTTTATAGCCTTGGCTGGCAATCAGTCTACCGCAGAAAGCAATAACAACCTACTGCGGGATAATCTTCTGCCTAGTCAGTCATGTCTTTTTCGAGACATGGTCACCTAAGCGTGTTTCACGTATGGCACTTAACTGATTGACTAAATATAATAGTTAGAGACATGAGTAAGGCTCTACTGGGCATAAAGTGGGGGATCGGTTTTCTATTGTTATGAAGTAATAAACTGATCCCCTACTAATTACTACATAATAATATAATGATATGAGTTAAATAACAGGACAGATTGGGTGCTATAGCCTTTGCTGGCAACTAGTCTACCGCAGAAAGTAATGGCAACCTACTGCGGGATAATCTTCTGCCCAGTTAGTCGTGTCTCTTTCGAGACATGATCGCCCAGAGCTTGCCTGACTGGGCAGAAGATTATCCCACAGTAGGCTGCCATTAATTTCTTTGATAGACTTGTTACCAACCAAGGTTATAGAACCCAATCTGTACTGTTATTTCATCCATAAGTGGAGTGAAGAAACGAATTAATACCACTTAAAAGGGTATTTGCGCGTAACTGAATGCAAAGAATCCAACTGGAATTCGAACTCGGCTCCCCGATTCTGAGTTCCGGGCCGATATCCATTGCACCACAACGCACATATTTTTTAATAGTTATCTTTAATTCTTCATCAGTATGTTCATTATTTTTCATGCTTAGATACATGCTATGTCAAAGGCTTTTTAAAAGTGTGGCATTACAACTAACAGAAACATTTCCACTATGACTTCCGTGGGGCGCGTTATCTTAGTTATAAAGTCCTTCCTTCCCTGCAGGTTGTTCGATGAGGGTTGTCTTTAATGGCCAGTCATCTGACGCACACGAGTTCAATAGAAAAATCCTCCTAATCTTTTTCATCGGCTCTGACTTCTTTATAATTCATGATAATTGCCTAAGATCATCAGCAAATATATATGAAGATGATGCCACAGTTTATGGATGTATCTCGATATTTATGATTTGAGAATGATAAGCTACAACATCCTTTAGAATCGAATGCACCTCTCTTCGCAATCATTTAATTTATAAGTATTTATAAGTATTCCGATGGTGTTTACGATATATCCACATAAAAGAAATGTTCAACTCCATCAGCTTTTTTTCTCGCAATTCGCGCCTGTGGAACTCGTTTCCATATTCTTGCTTTCCTGACGGCTACAACCTCCAGGAATTTAAATGCAATGTCAACACCCATCTCTTAACCACTTGACTCTAGTTTTTTCCTAGTTCTTTCTACACCAGCCTGTATATCTTTTATTTCTCTCTACCTTTGCAACTGTCATCACACCTGCATTCCCATCCTTAACTGGTTCGTCTTTCTCTTTAATCTCCCCATATCTAATATTTTTACTCTTATGTAGCCCCCTGCACATCAGTAGCGTTACGGCCACGCACGTTCGTGGTGATACGATAAAAAAAAATTATAAAATCTATAATGAAAATAAATATTGACGGTAACGGTAAAAAGGATGATACACTTTTTTCATGGTCAGATATGCATTTCTAATGCGAAAACAATTTTGGTTTGTAGTTTAAAGTATACTGTAACCAACAATACGATTGTAATCCATCTATCATTCTCTTGTTTCTTCTTCTATGTGCCGTGTCCTTTCAGGGCGTAGGCGATCAAGACTTTCCACGTCTCCCTATCCCTGGTGGCTCTTAGCACGCCTTCTCCTGTTGCACCATGCAACCCCCATTCTGTCATCCACTAACTCAAGCCCATAAATCTAGAATATAAATGTACAGGAACTAGCATGGACACAAAATGAGGGATCAGTTTATATATTGATTATAATATAGATTTGATCCCCCACTTTATACACACATTATAATTTCTTATAAACAGTTTGCATATATCTTCTTCTATGTGCCCTATCCTTTCAGGACGTAGGCGATCATGGCTTTCCACGGCTCCCTATCCCTGGTGGCTCTTAGCACGCCTTCTCCTGTTATACCATGCAACCCTCGTTCCATCATTCACTTGATTAGGTCCTTCAAATATATTTTCTTGTTTACATAGAAAGAATAAGTGATATTATTTCTGGGGAGTGAAACATATGTACAGTTTGTTTGTGGGTAAGAATAACAACATTTAAAAATGAAGACCCTAATGAATATTTACAATATGCATAACACAAGAAACTAAATAAAATAGTGTTAGTAATATAACCGCTTCCATCGTTAATTGTGGTTAAAATATCAGTTAACTGGACAAAATTATTGCAGAACATGAATGAATTAAAAATTAATCATTCAACCAACAACATACACACAAATACACACTCATTCATCAATGACGAAAGAACACACTCGAAAAATGAAAAGTGTCCCACATTTACCAGAGAATTCAGATTTCTGGTCAGCGTATTGGGGAGATGACAGAAAATTAAAATAAAGAAAGTGAGGGCAAAAATAAAAGGTGCCAGTGAGCATAAATCCCTAGTAATTTAAAAATTAATAAAAAACAAAACAAGCCTAAGTTACCCTATTCTGAGCGGGTTTGTCAATGTTTAATACGAGGCTCTCAATATTCTAATGCCTAGTCGGCATCAAAATACCTTTCTAAGTCAGCTCCTTTCATTCGACAGCTAGGCACAAGACTCATCCATTTTTGATGGAGAGAGTCGTCGCCTTTACTTCCTGATTTTGACTTTAAGCTAATGCTTAATGAACAAGAGGTAAAGTTCTCGACTACATTCGTCTGCTTTATACCAATGTGCATGGTGACTTTAATTCCAAGTATAAAGAACATTCTTTATGGTTTTATTTGCGTCCATGTATTGTTTTTTTTTTTAATGGTGACTAGAGTTTCTTGTTTGAATGGACCTGCCTTGCATCTTCCTGATGTAATCAGTTCACAAGTAGAAATCTATGCAGATGACACAACCATTTACTTTTGTCTCAATAATAAATCTACCAGGGTTGACAATGAAAACTTGCTCCTGCTCTTAAAAAGGACGTCCAATCTGTGGTGGACTAGGGTAAGAAATGGGTCTAAATGGCAACTAAAACGTAGTTGCTTTCCTTTAACGACCTTAGAGAAACTTTCATAACTTCCATCGGTATAGATCATGCTAGTCTCCCACAAAGCAATACACTGCGTCTCCTCGGCCTCATTCTCTCAGCTGATATCAAGTGGAACGATTATATCATGCCAATAACTATAACTACTGCTAGAAAAGTTAGATCACTGTATCGGGCCAGGTGGTTTTTCTAGTCAGAATACATCTTGCACATAAAAATCTACCATTCATCCATGCATTGAATACTGTTTGTTGCCATATCTGGTCGGGTTTTCCTGTTACTCACTTAGGAGTTTTAGACACAATCCAAAGGTGGATCTGTAATGTAATCGACCCCGACTTGATAGCTCAACTTCAGTCCCTTTCTCACCGACGAGGTCTGGCATCCCTCTGGTTTTCTACAAATATTTTCACGACTTCCCTTCTGAAGAGCTTATTGCCTTGGTGCCCAGTCTACACGAATTTACGCGAGCCACTAGATCGGTTTCTAGATCGCAACTTTTTGTGGTCAAAACTGTCAAATACAACCACCATTTTTACTCTATCATTTTTTCTTTTATGCACTTCACAACGTCAATTGCCATCTTGTATTTCCTTGATACCCATGTTTCTCTTATACTTTTTTGACACACCCAGCACCTTACTCTTTTTGATTCCCACTCATGCGTACAGTGTCAGTACTGTCTTTCGTGGGGTGAAACGATTATAGAATACTGCTGTCATATATGGTGTTCTTGACAGGTTTCAAAGAAGCAGTAATGTGATTAGAATCCATTTAGCGGCTCGTCTCCGGCCACTTACCCACCGACGGGATGTGGATTCCTTCTGTCTGTTCTCTAAACATTCTCATGGCTCCGATGAACTTAAGTCACTGGTGACCATGCCACAGGAGTTTACGCTTGCAACCAGACTGGAAACTAGGTCTCACCCATTCACAGTTAGATCAACGAAATGCAGAGGAGAATTCTATTTCTGCAACTTCTTTTCTCGTAATTCCCGCCTGTGGAACTTCCTACCATATTCTTGCTTTCCTCACGGCTACAACCTCGACAGGCTCTAAAAAAGAATCAGTAATGTGATAGGTACCGACTTAGCGGTTCGACTCCAGCCACTTTCTCACCGACAGGATATGGTTTACATCTGTCCGTTCTATAAATATTTTCATGGCTTCTGCTCTGACGAACTTAAGCCACTGGTGCCCCTGCTACATGAGTTTACTCGTGCAACCAGATTAGCAACTGGGTCCCACCTACTCACAGTTGGATCTCGCCTCAAGGACAAAGAACTTCCATTGCAGCATACGAGACATGATATCTTCAATAAACTTTCCCACTTGGCCTACGACCTGGTAGTAGAAAAATGTGTGACCCAGCGCATTAAACACAGTTGAGAGAATTTCCCAAGACCCCTTTCAACCCAGGTGATACTCCTACTTCGTTAAACCGAGCTCGCCAATCAGACCATCTTGAACACGCCTCCTCACTAACACCTGATAGAATGTCATACAGGAGAACACCTTGACATTGAACAGGCCATCCATTGTTTGTAAGAGAAACCACCGAGCTAACTAGCATACACAATAGAAGGAGCACTCGCCTCGGAGTAACCTTGTGCCTCCTTCTCGCAGAAGTTTATACTTATCAGGGACGGGAAGTTCTTACTGGGGTCTGCCTTTCAGAATTCTTATCAACCTGCGAACACATTCGGTTTAGAAATGCAATTCTACGCCTATACTGAAAAATCTCGATGCTACACTAACTCAGACCACCTTCAAAAAATGGAGGTAACAGGTCTCCTGACATACTTTCGAAGACCTGCCTCTTCATAAGAAATAACACATAACATTTACTAATTGCATTAGTTTGGCATATGGGAATGGAATCACCGGGAGTCGGAAGAACTGGGGAGATGTGTGAAACACATATTTCCGCCTTTTTATTTAAGGACAGACAAACTGCGCCTCGAACTTCACCTGCACCTCCGACCAATTCATTTGCAGCATGAGATTGGGACCGAACCAGCCCGTCTAATAAGAGAAAAGGACCGGAAAGAGAAACTCCTTCTAAGCAATCAGCCACAAGCCAATAGATTTATCACGGTTGATCTTGGTACCTGTTACTATCTCATGCCATCTGATGCCTTTGCCGATTTTGTCAATCTCAACACAAGAACCGAAACATCCTCAGCATAGACAGAGTTTCTGGACGAGGTCCGGAAATTCTTTCCGCCTGAATCTATCCTGCAATTATATAAATCCACCATCCGCCCGTGTATTGAGTACTGCTGCCACATCTGGTTGGGTGCACCTTCTATTCTCCTCGGGGTTCTTGACAAAATACAGCAAAGAATCTGTAATGTGATTGATACTGACTTAGCTGACCGCCTGCAGTCACTCTCTCACCGGCGTGACGTGGCTTTCCTGTGCCTCTTCTATAAATACTTTCATGGCTTCTGCTCTGACGAACTTAAATCACTGGTGCCCCTCAGATGTGAATTTGCACGAGATACTAGATTGGCAACTAGGTCCCACCCATTTACAGTGAAACCGATGAAATGTAACCGCAATTTCTACTCCAACAGCTTCTTTCCTCGCACTTCCCGCCTGTGGAATTCCCTACCGCATGCTTGCTTCCCTGACGGCTACAACCTCCAGGAGTTTAAATTTAAGGTCCATAGACACCTCCTAACACACTAACTCACACCCACTCTCTCCAACTCTCTACCTATGTACATCCTAAGTCGTCTATCACCCTCCCTCCTTCTGACATTTCCTATACCCAATCCATCTATAGTGGCAGTGGAATGCCTTGCTTGGGGTGACACGGTTAAAAAAAAAAGGTGGTTGCACCAAGTAAGAAGATTCCTTGTAGGACCAGATTCGCCATGAATTTGCGAATGAAAGGCTCAAACACAATAACACAAAAAAAAGAGGAAAGCAGACAACTTGACGAATGGAGTGGGACAGCACAAAAGGCTCCAATAGTACCCTGTTCGCTCCCAACAGCGCGCCGGGGGACGTATACAGAAATTAAATCCACGTGAAAAAGCAAGTCCCGAAACCAGCGGTCGAAAGCAGTCTTAAGAAAACGATGGTCAACTCTATCGAATGCCTTAGACTAATCTAAATTGATCAACGCGGTTTTAATGTCGATTTCCTCGAGGGTCAAGCGTACCTGATAAAGGTTGACCTTTCCCAGTACAAGTATGGTCAGACTGGATAGGTCAACCTGCAAACTGTTGGTTACTATCTTGGTTGAAATCTTGAACTTTGTGTTTAAGATTTTTAAAGACCGAAAGTTACCTATCCCATCCCCTCCGTTCTTCTTTTTCCATTGTAACTTGATCATAGCCTGAGTAAAAGGTTGAGGTATAGACCCTTTTTCATCCAGTTATCTTAATCAGTTCCAGTAAGGGAACAAGAACAGGCGACTTTCTCAGCGACTCTATAACGTGACGCTTACACTCAGCTCCTTCAGCCGCGTCAAGGCACGGAATGTCGTTCAAATAGGCACCGAACTGAGCATAGTTCAGACCAGTCACTTTTTTGAACAGATCTTGAAAATAGTTGCAAATATCCACGCATATATCTGCTTTTGTAGTCATGGGCCACTTTTCCAGTAATATGTATCACGCTATAACACTATTGGATTAATTTTCTCTGCACACAGTTCAGCGGCAATATTTGTTACCTGCGGAGATATTCTTTTTAACATAGCCCTGACTACAAGAACTTGATCCTAGTTGATAATTAAGAATGCCAGCTAGGCTCAAGCTAATATTACTTCACCACTATAAAGAGACTTATTCGTCACGTGAAACCAGAATAGATGGTCATTTAGTCCATATTTGAGCACCAAATTTGAATTTCAGCAGCTGATTTTTTCGTTTTTTCTTCAAAGCTAGTATCGTACTTTCTTTGCAAATTTTTAAATGATGGACATTTATCAAACTTTCTACTCTATTATCTACCATAATTTTCTTTTTAGTTGTTATTTTTTTCTTTTACAATCCAGAACAAAAAACAAGAAAAAATTAATGGTCTTCGAGGTAAGTGACAGAAAAATAAATAATTAAAAGATGGACACATGAACACTAAATTTAAATAAAATTGAAATAAAAAATGTAAAAATAAGCAAACTTAAAATGTAATCAGTAAACTCGGAGAAAACAAGTTTCCCTGAATTAGGCGACGAGAAAAAGGTCCGATGAATTAGGCGACGAGAAAATGGTTCGCTGAATCAGGTGACAAAGAAAAAAGATTCGCGGAATTAAGCGACGAAAAAAGTTTTGCTGAATTAGGCGACGAAGAAAAGTTCTCTAAAATAGGCGACGAAAAAAATGTTCGCTAAATTAGGCAAAAAAATGATTCGCTGAATTAGGCGACAAAAAAGTTTCCCTGAATTAGGCGACACAAAAACAAAGGTTGGCTGAATTTGGCGACGAAAAAAAGTTCCCTGAATTAGGCAACGAAAGAAAGGTTCACCGAATTAGGCGACGTAAAAAATATTCGCTGAATTAGGCGACGAAAAAACCCCCCTTAATTAGGCGACGAAAAAATGTTCCCTGAATTAGGCGACGAAAAAAAGATTTGCCTAATTAGGCGACGAAAAAATGTTCGCTAAATTAGGCGATGAAAAAAATGTTCCCTGAATTAGGCGACGAAAAAAGATTTGCCTAATTAGACGACGAAAAAATGTTCGCTAAATTAGGCGATGAAAAAAATGTTCCCTGAATTAGGCGACGAAAAAAAGATTTGCCTAATTAGACGACGAAAAAATGTTCGCTAAATTAGGCGATGAAAAAAATGTTCCCTGAATTAGGCGACGAAAAAAAGATTTGCCTAATTAGACGACGAAAAAATGTTCGCTAAATTAGGCGATGAAAAAAATGTTCCCTGAATTAGGCGACGAAAAAAGATTTGCCTAATTAGACGACGAAAAAATGTTCGCTAAATTAGGCGATGAAAAAAATGTTCCCTGAATTAGGCGACGAAAAAAAGATTTACCTAATTAGGCGACGAAAAAATGTTCGCTAAATTAGGCGATGAAAAAAATGTTCCCTGAATTAGGCGACGAAAAAAAGATTTGCCTAATTAGGCGACGAAAAAATGTTCGCTAAATTAGGCGATGAAAAAAATGTTCCCTGAATTAGGCGACGAAAAAAAGATTTGCCTAATTAGACGACGAAAAAATGTTCGCTAAATTAGGCGATGAAAAAAATGTTCCCTGAATTAGGCGACGAAAAAAAGATTTGCCTAATTAGGCGACGAAAAAATGTTCGCTAAATTAGGCGATGAAAAAAATGTTCCCTGAATTAGGCGACGAAAAAAAGATTTGCCTAATTAGACGACGAAAAAATGTTCGCTAAATTAGGCGATGAAAAAAATGTTCCCTGAATTAGGCGACGAAAAAAAGATTTGCCTAATTAGACGACGAAAAAATGTTCGCTAAATTAGGCGATGAAAAAAGGTTCGTTGAATAAATTGACGAAAAAAGTTTCTTTGAATAAGTCAACGAAAAGAACGTTCACTGAATTAGGCGACGTATAAAAGGACCTTGCCGTCAGTCTAATCAGTCAGTCAATTAAGTGCCATAGGTGATACACGCTTTGGACGATCATGTCTCGATCATGTCTGGGTAGAAGATTATCCCGCAGTAGGTTACTATTGATTTCTGCGGTAAACTGGTTGCCAGTCAAGGCTATAAAACCCAATCTGTCCTATTATTTAACCCATAACTGGAAGGAAAACATGGATTAATACCTTTCCCAAGGGTATTTGTGCTTAAGTGATTGCAAAAAATATCCACTGGAATTCGAAATCGGCACTTCGATTTATCGTTCCTAGTCGATATCCACTGCACCAAAACGCACATCCATCAGTCTAGTACTGCGTTTAAATACATAAATCCTAGCTACAATAACGAAGTGTTCAGCAGAATAATTGTCATGGAAGTGTTTATAGAAAAGACACAGGAGAGCTACTTGCCGGCCGCGGGTAAGTCACTGGAGACGAGATGCCAGGTCATTACAAATAATATTACTGATTCTTTTTAGAATTTACTCAAGAATATCTCTATAAACAGTAGTGGCAACTGATTATATGTGACAGCATTATTCAAAGTATGGACGAATTTTAAGCTTATAAGTATATAAGATGATTTTTTTTAGATAAAATCAGTGTAGCAGGCACAGTGGACCAACTATTTTAGCAGCTGGTCAAACAATGGATTCAATGTAAACTTTCCACTTCATGTCAGTCGAGAGTCTAAACCGAAGAAGATGCAACGAGTCACATTCCTGGGTTTAGTATCAACCGTGCTAATTGTAGGCAGGAAAGTAGTTAATAGAGGGAGCTTTTGTTTTTCGCTAAACTAAATAAAGATATATACTTATTTATGACATGCTTCTGTATACGAACTTATATTAGGAAGACTGTGCAGTTTTAATACACATTTTTGTTGTAGAAATCCTGATTCGTTCAGTATTAGTTGAAGTAATGGCCTAATGAGGATTATTAGCTTCGCTAAAAGACGGGCGCGGCATATTGCGTTATGAGTGTTTTAATTTTCTGTTTTAGGCAAACAGTTTTCAGTTTTTCTATGCAAAAGTATCCATGAACGTAACTTGAAATGAACACATTTCAGAGAAGCCGATTAAGGATATTTTAAACATGCTTCAGTTGAAATTGTGCAACGGAGTAAGAGAAAATATTGTTTCTTTTTTTTTCTTTGCTTTTTTTCTTGTCCAGCTTCGCATTTACACAACACGCAATACCCACGTACGCACGCGCGACAAAACACACACACACCCACACGCACACACACGCACACGCACACACACACACACACACACACACACACACACACACACACACACACACACATACGTCTTTGTATATTTATATATGAATTGTTCATTTATTTTTGTTAAACATATGTTTCACCCCGTGGATATCGTTGCACACTAATGAAGGAAATGACAGTTTTGAACACGTATTTATTTTACCAATGAATATCTCAGCTTACTATTTCATGGACACACACACACACACACACACACACACACACACACACACACACACACACACAAGCGCATACCCACACATACACACACAGAAGCAAGCAAACAACCAAACAAACAAAAATACATTTGGACGAATAAGTTAATATTTTAGTTTTCACAGGTTTCAAATATGGGTCTTATGAAACTTCGGGTTTGTTCAGCACAGCTGCCCCGTGGGTCGTAATTTTTTTTTCTCTTTTTTTTTATAATTACAGTAATAATTTCGAGTTCTGTTTATTTTGAAAATTAGTGCATAACATCAGGTTATTAAAGATTTTACTTCTAATAAACCCATATTTGTTCTTACTCTAAAACTTTCAAGATTTTACGAGTAGTTAGAAAATTTCTTTTCTACATAAAGTAATTGTTTATTTCCTTTCGGTGTTTCAAGAAAAAAAATCTTGACGGTTAATGTTCAAGATAAGTAGACTTTTATTTTAAAAAAAAAACTGACGCAGGACAATCTTCACAACATTTACTTCTTACGAGTTCTTGAAATTGATAAATAAAATTTTCATTTTATTTTTAATCATTTCACCTTAAGCAAGGTGTTAGCGCCACTGATGTGCAGAGGCTTACATAAGAGAGTTGAAGTATTAGGCAGGAGGAAAGTGAAAACAAAGACGAACCAGCTACAGGGGTTGAAAGAGAAAGGGCTAGAGAAGGAGGTAAACACAGGAGTGAAGACAGTTTCGAAGGTAGAGAGGAAGGAAAAGAACAAAATACACAGGGTTATATAGAAAGGGCTGGAGTTACGTGGATAAGAGATGGGTATTGACATTGCATTTAAATTCTTGGAGGTTGTAGCCGTCTAGAAAGCTATATTTGGAAGGGAGTTCCACAGGCGGGAAGCGCGAGAAAAAAAGCTACTGGAATAGAATCGTCGCCTGCATTTGGCTGATTTAACTGTAAAACTTGTTTCTAGTCTGGTTGCCCGAGTAAATTCTTATGGAGGGGGAACTTGTGACCAAAGATCGTCAGAGCAGAAGTCATGAAAAAATTTATAGAAGAGATAGAGGGGAGCCACAACCCGACGATGAGAAAGTGGCTGGAGTCGAGCTGCCAGGTCGGGACATCATGAGAGACAGTCTGAATTTCCTGTTTTAAAAAGCTCTTAGGTTATCTCACATTCGTCGGATAAGGCTAAAGTTTTCACAGTGAATTTTAAAAACAATGTCCATCCTCTAATTGACACATCTACCCCGCATTATCACACGGAACACAAGACTCGGGAAGTCTTCAGATTTACCAAAAGACTTATTTCTACGGATAAAGATTCTTCGTCCAAAGTTATTCCTAAACTTGTCAAAATTGTTTAACAAATAGAGAAATGTTTCGCAGGTTTATGGAAAGCGTTCCCTGCATGACCTGTTTACAAGAATACTGATCGGCGCTCATACCAATCGTATTATCGCACCATCTGAGCCATCAACTACATTTGTTTCTATTAATTATCATTAAGCATAGCACCAGTAAAGTGATTGGCAATAAATCTAAATCTATCTAAACTTATTTATAAATGGAACTTTGTCTGCGCGCGCGCGCGCGTGTGTGTGTGTGTGTGTGTGTGTCCGTTAACTATAGATTCCAAAACGGCTGAACCGATTTTCTTGATAATTTACACAGTTGTACTATAAGAGTCTGCAAGTGTTCTTAGCTAGGTTTTATGTTGAGGTAACACCGATAAATATCGATAATCGAAAAAATCGGGTTATAGAAGGAGTGGTCCGATTTTAATCAAATTTGATACACTCATAGACATAGACATAAGAAACGATATTCAGAAGTTTCAAGGTTGCAGTTCTTACAATAGTGCAGAAAATCGATAATATATATATATATATATATATATATATATATATATATATATATATACAGCAAGATGTTTGTGTGTGTGTCAGTTTATCTGCCTGTATGTCAGTATATTTTTCAGCCTTCAGCCCTTTTATTTTAGTTTTTGCTTAGGGTTTGTCTCTAAGTAGGTATAATTGTAGTTCTTAGTCTCAGCCGTGATACCATTTACTCAGAGGATTAGTTAGCCTTCAAAATTCAGTTTACGACGAAAAAGACTTATTTGATATCGATACCAGGAAATCAAAATTTGACTTACATCCATTCATTTTTCTTTCAGTTTACGGTTTTATTTTAACTGGAAACCACTATTGCTTTTTAGTCTTTCGGGCTAACGTCCAAAGAGTCTGAGCTCAAGGACTATGGATTAGTTTTAAAGCTTTCATTACACCCGAACAACGCCGGGCTATACTGCTAGTTTATCATAAGAGCCATTGCATTAGACCATTCAAAGGCATGTGCCAAATTACAATTTAGGAAGTGGTTACTCAAACTCTCTAGCAATGACATTTCTGGAAGAGTCTTCTTGGCTATTCTAATCAGATTCATGAAGATCCTTGTTAATGGTCATTTTTTTTTAAACCCTTGAGATCAGTATGTGTGTATCTAAAGGTCTCTGCTTGACTCTTTTGTTTTATGTTATCGATATGTCCAAAGACATTCTCAGATAATTATTGAATATATATATATATATATATATATATATATATATATATATATATATATATTATACCACATTTTACGGATGCACATACATGGCCAGAGCTTGTTAGTTAATTTGTCTTTTGACCTAGATCTTACAATCGGGGAGAAATTGGTTTGTACCATTCACTACCCCAAAAACCAAAGTAGTAAAGTTTTATTATTACAGAGCAAAACTTGCATTTCCTCCAGTCAAGATAAAAAGTTGTACTCTCATCGGAGGGTGTTAGTCTGATCATCAACCGGGGATCAAACTCACTCCAGACATCAAGCTGAACTCCTATATATGATCCATCGCTTAAGTCAATGAAAAATGATTCATTTCTTGTACCACTTCAGAAGTTACAAAATTTTTCAAAATCATGTCCTATCTGTACACGATCTGACCAAAAATGGAGTGTTACAGCCATATATGTGCTCGAGTTACCCAATTCCTACTTTCCAACTGTGACAGTGTTCGAAAGCGAATTATATGTCTTTATGGGTGATGAATTATTTTCAACTGTAAAACATTTCAACAGGGTCCTGGGTATGACGATATACTGCATCCGGCAGCAAGGCCTCTGATTGGAAGTTTGTGAGGAAAATAATCCACCCTGACCCGGAGTGCTAGCACCTGTTAGGGGGTCCCAGCTATGGGCAAATAGTTAATCACCAAACTGAGGTCAAAACATTATGAAAGTATAAAAAATAGACTTTTATAGAAAAATATACACTTTTGAAGAAAAAACTAATACCATAACACATTTTTGAAGGAAAAAGAAATTTTCAGCAAAACATTTTTGAATACATAACTGGAATACATGTTTAGTTTTCTAAAATAAAAAAAAAGAATAAAAACAAATACTTTCGTTAAAATCAGACTAAATCAACCTTCTAACTATAACCGAACATTAAATAAGACAACCTTAAAATCTCACATTTTTGGCATTAAATAACCCACAGTGATTGATATGCCGTTAAACAAAACTCAAACTCTAACTCTTTCCAACAGGCTGTTCCTTGATAGTGTCTCGATGATTTATCGCTATTTCCAGGGCAAAAGTTCAAACAATATTCTTTAGTTCTACCAGTCCATATCTTCATATTTAAGACACGCCATACCAGATACAGGGTTCAATCATTCTAAATTATTTCATATTCATCAGTAAACAGGAAGTTCTAATCAGATAGCTCCTTCCCCAGAGTTGATACTTTGTGGACAGACTCCGGCGATGATTGTTCCTTGATCACTATAATGTTAATCAATTGAACTCCAGGGTAGCCATGATCTATCAATACATATTCTACATATCCTTCTTGTGCACTTTCTTAACAACTTCATTCAGTAACACCCTACCTTGGGTGGCTCTTAAGCTTTATCTTAGGCGAAAATAGCATTCAAAACGACTATGTTGTCATTTTTAGATATAAACGTTAGCATATTTACTTCTACGGCAGATATATTATTGATGTCTGCTTGCTGGCTAAAGAAAATGCTGAGAGGTGTAGAACATTTTTAACATCTTAGTACGGTACTCATAAGTACAATAACTTCGGTCGGTTCTGCAAAAAGACCCACAGATAATGCAATGTACAATATTCAGTCTTGGTACGAGAATTACAAATTAAACTGTTTTATAAGAGGTCACTGCTGAAGGCATATATTTCTAGTTTCCTGAGGTGTATTAACACCTCAAGAAACTAGAAATACACTCCTAGTTTGTACAACTGCACTCCTAGTAGTTGTACAAACTCATTTCTAAATGATAGGACATTCCTGTGCCAGACTAAATAAAAAAAAATCGATAAAATTATTTCATGATTAATAAAAAGTAAATCTTTTTCTGAATTCTTTAGATGCGTAGAAATATATATTTTTTACTGAAAATAACTCGATCTCGTACAGATAAAATTCCAGTTATGGACGATTTCATAAATTGATTAACGCCCTTGTATATCAAATATCAAGTGTTAAATAAGAAACATATCTCTAACAGAAACAATATAAGCAAAGCAATGATAAGACAAATGAGAAGTTTAAAGTAGTCGCCACAATTAACAACCCTATAGGTCTGCTAAGATGGACTCGTATACGGATTTGAGTTTAGACCTTCCGTCAGATTTTTTCAGAAAGCGATTGAGGGAATATTATTAGGAAAAGAAATAGCCGTAACTACTGAAAAAAGCGGTCGCTGCCTTTTTATTGCAAGAAGAACATCCAATTATGTATTTGTCAAGAAGGTTAATGTCGACAGAGTTTAAGATTTCAAATATTGAAAAAGAGGCGTAACTGATCGTATGGGGCACGGAAAGGGCGCGGAATTTTTTATTTAAAAAAATTTGTTGAAGTCAGACCACAAGCCATTGGAATTTATTTTCAACTCTAGGAAAGAATTATTGAAGTTTACGACTTTACGTTGGTCGATAAAAGACATGGTGTTTGATTTCGACATAATATATGTGAGTGGAAGCACTATTCCTCATGTGGATGCCTTGTCAAGTTTAAAGTGTGTGAATGGGACAGAAGAGGAGCATAAAACTGACGAGTTGCAAAGGTAGAGAGAAAGGAAAACATATACAGGCTGAAGTATAAGAAATGCAGTCAAGTGGTTAAGAGATGGGTATTGACATTGCATTTAAATTTCTGGAGGTTGTAGCCGTCAAAAAAAAGCAAGAATATGGAAGAGAGTTCCACCGATGGGAAGTGCGAGAAAAGAAGATGAAGTAAAATTGTTGGCTGCATTTGGTTGATCTAACTGTGAATGGGTGGGTCCTAGTTGCCAGTTTGGTTGCACGAGTAAATTCCTGTGGCAGGGGCACCAGTGACTTAAGTTCATCGGAGCCATGAAAATGTTTAAGTACCATACGTGATACACGCTTGGGCGATCATGTCTCGAAAGATACCTGACTGACTGGGTAGAAGATTATCCCGCAGTAGGTTGCCATTGCTTTCTGCGGTAGACTGGTTGCCAGCCAAGGCTATAGAACCAAATCTGTCTTGTTATTTAACCCATAACTGGGAGGAATAGACGGATTAATATCTTTTCTTTTCTTTCGAGATTTGCACATGGAACAGGGACCGTCTGGAGAAAACAGCTTCGACCTAGTGAAACCAGAAGAATTGACATTTGAGGTAGAATAATTTTACTAAGGAATCTATCAGTTTCTCTTTACTAAATATCGATATTTCATGTTCGATAAATTGTAACTGACGACAAAATATCTTGAATAAGTCTAGCAATAAACGCAGGTATCATGGGATTCATTATCTTAATCGTTTAACGAATCAAGCTCATTATTGTGAAAAGTCTTCGAAAATAGTTTAATAAGTAACATTCCTATTTAGGCAACGACATGTTTACTAAATTTAGGTTGATATATGCGTTGTAGTGCAGTGGATATCGATTCGGGACAATAAATCAGAGAGACGAGTTCGAATTCCAGTCGAATTCGTTGCATTCACTTACGTGCAAATACCATTGGGAATGCATAAATCCGTCTCTTCTCCCTCCGGCTGCGTGTTAAATAACAGGACACATTGGGTTCTGTAGCCTTGATTGGCAACCAGTCTACCACAGAAAGTAATAGCAACCTACTGCAGGATACTCTTCTGCCCAGTCAGACATGTATCTTTCTAGACATGATCGCCCAAGCGTGTATCACGTATGGCACCTAACTGACTGACTGAATATAATGGTTGGAAACAAATCTTTTAGTGGGCATAAAGTGGGGGATCGGCTCTATATTGTTATGAAGTAATAAGCTCATCCCCCACTAATTACTACTTATTAATATAATAATATAATATAATCTGTCTCTTCTCACTCCATCTATGTGTTGAATAGCAGGATAGATTGGATTCTGTATCCTTGGCAACCAGTCTACCACAGAAAGTAATGGCAATTTACTGAGGGATAATCTTTTGCTCATTCAGTCATGTTTTATTTGAGTCATGATCGGCCAAGCCTCTATTACGTTTGGCATTTAACTGACAGAGTAAATATTATGACCATCATTGCTGATCAAAATCATTGTTAGGCAAAATCATTAACTATAGCCCATTTGGACAATCAATATTGATAAATGTTTTGTTCGTTCTCAGTAGATTTACGCTATAGCTAAAATCGTTTTGTGTGAGTAAATGAATTGTTCTAGCGTGGAATTTTAATCAGCTTTATTTTTAAAAAATGAAGATATTTATTTTTTGGTTCATGGTTCTGAAGTAAAAAAAAAAGTTCCTTCCTATTTTCTTATTGTTTTTTTTTTTTTTTTTAATCATTTCACCCCGAGCAAGGCAGAAACGCCACAGATGTGCAGGGGGTTACATAAATGTAAAAGGATTAATTAGAAAAGAGTGAGGAGTACAAACTAGTTAGAAAGGAACAAGAGAAAGCTGAGAAAGCAGGTGCGATGACAGATACATAGGCGGAGAGAAAGTGAAGGTTATACAGGGGAGGGGAGAGAGCTAGAGTCCAGTGGTTATTAGCCGAGTATTAACTTTGCATTTAAATTTCTGGAGGTTGTAGCCATCAGGAAAGCAAGAATACAGGAGCGAGTTCTACAGGGGGGAAGTGCGAGAGAGGAAGCTGTAGGAGTAGAATTGTCGTCTGCATTTGGCTAACCTGACTGTGAATGGGTGGGACCCAGTTGCCAGTCTGGTTGCACGGGTAAACACCTGTTGAGGAGGCATCAGTGACTTAAGCTCATCCGAGCAGAAGCCATGAAAGTATGTGCGTAGATATTAATACGAATAGATATTATGACATAGAATCATAATAAATAAGAATTAATATTCCACTTGAAGAGAAATAATTCGGTATATTTAAATGTAGTTACGAAGATTTTCCGTTTTAAAAAATAAATGATTGTCTTTTCTGATGACGGGTGTGCGATCACAATTTCCGACATACTCTTGTGTCAAAATAATATTTTTAACATCTAAAAGCCACTACGTAAATCTCAGAGATTTTCTCATTGAAATGATTAATTAAGAACAGTTTGGGAAAAGAATAAAATAAGTAAATAAATAAAAAAAGGCAAGAAAACAAAAATAAATAAATAAATAAATAAACAAATAATGCAAAAAAAGATAAATAAATAAAGAGGAGTAGGAGTTAAAATTGGTCTGAAAAAATGCGAGAAATTTAAGTGAGGGTCGGAAAAACTGGGCTGGGTGGATTAAAGTCGAAGAGAAGAAGAAGAAAAAAGATAGAGAGAGAAAAAGAAAAAAGCAAGATGCACTCACGCATGCGCAAGATTCAACTATTTGTTTGACTGAAAGTTTTAATTTCTTTTAGACTAGAGACATAATACAAAATAAAACCATTTAAAATAACTTTGAACACACTATCTATATTTATCTATCTATATATATATATTAATCATCCACGTACAAGCCTGTTTCGCAGCATCACAGCTCATCAGTGTGGCTAGACACATCCACTTGCTTCTGGCCGGGACCAAAACTCGATTGATTTAGCGTTATTCGGAGTCGCTACCCACTAAGCCATAAGCGCGTGGAATCAGAGAAGGGAAATTTTAACCTGTTGTATATAAGCAGGGTATATGTGCGTTGTGGTGCATTGAATATCGGCTCTGAACGAGAAATGGTGGGGGCCGAGTTCGAATTCCAGCCGAATTCATTGCATTCACTTACGCGTAAATACCCTTGGGAAAGGTATTAATACATCTATTCCTTCCAGTTATGGGTTAAATAACAGGGCAGACTGGGTTCTGTAGCCTTGGCCGGCAACCAGTCTACCGCAGAAAGCAATGACAAACTACTGCGGGATAATCACCTGCCCAGTCAGTTATGTCTCTTTCGAGACATGATCGCCCAAGAGTGTTTCACATATGGCACTTAACTGACTTATATACACGCCAGTCACCGAAAGAACTCAATTTATTTCTGAAGAGTCGCGCATATATCGCAGAACTGGAAACTATTTTAAAAACTTTCTTCTCTAGAGAGCTCAATCGTAATGCGAGCATAATATATTAGTCATCCACATACAAGCCTGTTTCGATATATATATATATAATCATGTTTCCTTAAAAACGACCGACAAGGAATATTTTATTTAGTTCTATTTACTTTTTACAGTATTTTTACATGTTTCCTTTTTGCTGGAGATAAGGAATGAAAAATGTTCCATAATTTTCGACTTTCCAAGCGCTTTCAACCACTTCACTGGCTATTTTCAAGAATTTTTTTTTCCGGTCATGTTATGTTCTCATGTTTGACTGAAATGTAATTATTCGTGTTTTAGTGTTTTTTGAAATGTTGTTCTTTAAAGCTATCATGTGACTCATCGCTGAAATTTGCTTATAAACGCATGGACAATAACAAAATCCCCTTTCTTGTCGTCTTAATACAGAACTAAAAATCAACGAATTTAACATTTATCTGTGTAATCTGTACATGTTCTAAAGTATAATCTAAAATAGGTATATATATATATTCTCTATTATAATTTATTTATAATAAAAACCGTTTTGCATTTATTTGTGTGCATATATATATATATATATATATATATATATATATATATATATGTGTGTGTGTGTGTGTGTGTGTGTGTGTGTGTGTGCCACGCTCAGGGGAGATAACCTGTAAGAAAACAGTTAATAAATCTCTCAAAAATATTGCCATCATTTTTTACGGCAGAGGTACAATCGCATTAATATAAAAATAATTAATTAATAAATAAATTAAAGTACATCGCAATCTTCTTGTGCGGTATCGTTCCTAATATCTTTTACAAATTACGTCAGGCGAGTGCATTTAAAACGTCCAGTTTCCAAAAACGAATGCCAGGAGACAGAAAGAGAAATTCTAACTACCACAAAGAGACCATATTGATTCTTTATAAAGACTGCGAATGTCGAAATTACTTGAACAAAATTTCATTTTAAGAAATTTGTTCATATATATATATATATATATATATATAAAACCATCCGTCCGTGCATGGAGTACTGCTGCCATTTATGGCCAGGTGCCCCTGCCGTTCTCCTCAGTGTTCTTGACAAGCTCCAAAGGAGAGTCTGTAATGTGATAGGTACTGATCTGGCGACTCGACTGCAGCCACTTTCCCATCGTCGAAATGTGGCCTCCCTCTGTCTCTTCTATAAATACTTTTATGGCTTCTGCTCGGATGAGCTTAAGTCACTGATGCCTCCTCAACAGGTGTTTACCCGTGCAACCAGACGGGCAACTGGGTCCCACCCATTCACAGTCAGGTTAGCCAAATGCAGACGACAATTCTACTCCTGCAGCTTCCTCTCTCGCACTTCCCGCCTGTGGAACTCACTCCCGTATTCTTGCTTTCCTGACGGCTACAACCTCCAGAAATTTAAATGCAAAGTCAATACTCATCTACTAACCACTGGACTCTAGCTCTCTCCCCTCCCCTGTATAACCTTCCCTTTCTCTCCACCTATGTATCTGTCATTGCACCTTCTTTCTCAGCTTTCTATTGTTCCTTTCTAACTAGCTTGTACTCCTCACTCTTTTCTAATTAATCTTTTTACATTTATGTAATCCCCTGCACATCAGTGGCGTTTCCGCCTTGCTCGGGGTGAAATGATTAAAAAAAATATATATATATATATATATATATATATATATATATATATATAAACTTATTTATAAATGGAACTTTGTCTGTGTGTGTGTGTGTGTGTGTGTCTGTATGTGTGTGTGTCCGTTAATTATAGACTCCGAAACGGCTGAACCGATTTTCTTGAAAATTTACACAGTTGTACTACAAGCGTATGTGAGTGTTCTTAGCTAGGTTTGAGTCGAGGTACCCCTGATAAATATCGAAAATCGATAATCGAAAAAATCGGGTTATAGAAGGAGTGGCCCGATTTTAATTAAATTTAATGCACTCATAGAAAAAGACATAAGAAACGATATTCAGAAGTTTCAAAGGTGCAGTTCTTACAATAGTGCAGACAATTGATAATATATATATATATATATATATATATATATATGTATATATATATATATATAAGACAAGATGTTTGTGTGTGCGTCTATTTATCTGTCTGTATGTCCTTTATACAAGTCCACAATTTTTATCCGATTCTCACCAAACTTCACATAAATATTCTTTAGGCTGAGTCTGAGCTCCAGGACCATGGATTAGTTTTAAAGATTTCATTACACCCCAGCAACGCCGGTCTATACTGCTAGTATATATATATATATATATATATATATATATATATATATGTGTGTGTGTGTGTGTGTGTGTGTGTGTGTGTGTGTGTGTAATTTTGAAAACAAATATTTTCATATGTTACTGCATTGAACCGATGTCATCAAAAAGGATTTTTTTCACAAAAAGTTTCACGAGATGAAACATGATTCATGTTAACTGTTTAAAAGCTTGATTTTTTGTAACATTTGAAATGTATCATTAGAGAAATTAGATTTTAATTGCTTTCAACCCAGTTTTCATTTTCGTTTGTTCATGTTTCTCACATTTTTTTTACGTATTAATTTAGTAAGAAAAGGAGATGTATTCAAATCGCCTGTCGAAATTGACCAATAGTGCTTGGTGTTTTCATTTCAGTAACATCCGAATAAATTATATGCACTTATTTTTTTAAACAGCGTTTTCCAAATTATAATTACATTTTGAAAATTTTCGTGGTACATAATTGCATATAGATAAAAAAAATCAGTTACGAATCCTGATCTCCTTTACTTATTAATGTGAGGTTTCATTGCTAAGATAAAGAGATATTATTTGATATATGTATGCAAGCATACCTTGCATTATCATCATAAAAGAATATATATTTATTCGGACGGGGATATAGGCTTACTATTATTTTATTTGGTGTTAACTTATTTTAGACATTTTTTTATTTAAATATTTAATAATTTGGCAGAGTTTTACCTTCGAAATTATTTCATAACTTCATATCAACAGAAAGTATTGAATTCCGAAATCTCATTAATTTTCTCTACTTGCAAAATAAAATTCTAAAGTAAATGAATGTAAGATACAAAATGTGATGAGTACTTATCATATATGTCATGGTGGCATCACCCATTACAACGGATTGAATTCTTCCTACAACTACATATACTTCCCCTCACAGCAGACCGGCAGATCAGTATAAGTAGAAGGAGCGATAGGCAGAGATAGCCAAGACTTCTTCCGTACGACCATTGCGAGTCCCAGTCTAGTATTACTACCGAACTCGTATTTATTTGTTCTACTAACAGAGTTCCAAGTATTTGTATTTTGCTGTGTTTAATATATATATCTTTATTTCTTATTTGGTTGTATTATTTCTTGCTGGACTTCTTAACCGGGTCCACGACAATATACAACTTGGTTGTGTGCCTTCTTCTTGTGTGAAGATTTTGAGACTTAAGATACAGTTCAATCTATAAGAGATTCGATTGTGTCAACTGAAATTGTTGATCATGTTCGTGACCTAATTTGGCTTGTCACCCAATAAATTCCAGAGAGCCTAGAAGAAACTAGGAAATGTGTTGGTTTTATTCTTCAAGACCAATTGGTTTGGCAGATGTCAAACTAGTGCGTTTCACACAGTTAATTTGACATTAGTTTCAGTAATCTAATTATAATTTTTAAATGGGAGCGAATTGTCCCTTTTGCTGAAATAATCTTATACGGGCATAATCTAGCCCTCAACAGTAGATTGGTTTGCCTTTCTTCTGGTTTGCGATTCTCTCCAGTATTTGAACAGAAGTAGAGGTGTATCCCTTGTTATTTGTTTAGTATTTGCTTTCCGGCTGCTTCTAAAGTCTATTTCACCTCTATACTTATAAAGTCTTCGTCTAACACACTAAATAACATTTATTTCTTCTTTTTTTTTTAAATAGGAGTAGATAGGTCTGCGTATCATCCCGTTCACATTCTTCCACGGACTTTTGAATAGGAGTAGAGGTCTATGCCTTGTTTAGTGCTTAGGATTGGGTTTCTGGTTCTTGCTAAAGCCTTTTCTTTCTCATTCACTTCTGGCGTCTCCTTGCATCTTGGAGGCTTTATCCCCTTGATTAGTATGGTACCTTTTACTCTGTAATCATATATAGCGAGTGACCCTTGGACCTCGAATACGATGAACATCACTGATAAAAAAAGATTTTCATGCAGTTGTGACAATAGGTTACTCCAGATCCGAAGATATTCCAAGCACAAATGTCACTAGAAAAGAAAATGTACACAGTTTCTGGAATAATAAATTGATTTTGATGTCTTCAGAAGGGCCAAGCAGCTGCTACCTTATAATACGACTAAAATACTCCTTCAGTTTAAGGACAAATTCAAAGTAAAGCAGTCAGTTAAGTGCCATACATGATACACGCTTTAGACGATCATGTCCCGAAAGAGTCATGACTGACTGCGCAGAAGTTTATCCCGCATTAGGTTGCTATTGCTTTCTGCGGTAGACTGGTTGCCAGCCAAGGCTACAGAACCTAATCAGTCCTATTATTTAATCCATATGACGGATTAATACCTTTCCCTAGGGTATTTGTGCGTAAGTGAATGCCATGAATTCAACTAGATTTCGAACTCGTCTCCCCGATCTGTCGATCCGAGTCGATATCCATTGCACCACAACGCACAAAAAAGTAAAGCAAGTTGCAGAAATTGATTTTCTCCTTGCTGAAAAAAGCACATTCACACCTGACCGGCAAGACAATGGTTATGTTAAAGAATTTTACCTTCGAGTCTATTAAAAACGTACCCTGTTCACCAGATCTTACTGCATCTATTTCTTTTTCAACAGCGTTTATATGCAGATTGAAAGTGAAAAAATATCCAAGTGCAGACGCATTCTTTAAAGTGGTTAGGTGAAAAATATTTTTACTTTGATTTGTTTTACGGCTAATTATTATTCCAACAATTATGCTGAACTGTGCCGTTTTCATAAAAATAGAATTCTAGATATAGGGTTTGCCTTCGGATAGTCCGAAACTTAGACGAAAGGATAGTTTAGGCGGGAGTAAAACAAAAACAGATTTGTCATGTACTAGGTTAAAAAAAATAGACCTAATTTTGGGGTTGCTCGAGAATCAAAACAATTGACATTGGTTTGATTTTCAGAGAATCAGGAAGACAGACATTGCTATCATTATTAGAAGTAAAAATGTAAATATAGTTTGGGTTTGAATGATACAAAATTGTTGAACGATACAAACTGGTTGATACAAAATGTTTGATACAAAATGGTAGATATAAATCTTCGTTTGCAGAAGTATCAGAAAGGTAGCCATAGATTTTGTTTAAGGTAGGTTTGGTTTGCACAAGTATAAAGAGAATGTAGATGTAGATTTGGTTTACAGGACAGTCAATATTAGTAGACATAAGTATAAATAACTAGTGACCCATTTCTGTGAGAGTTACCAATCCGCACGAGAATGTAGTTGGATTATACTTGACCTCAACTGATAGAACGAGCCAGTTACTTAAGCGTCATATGTGATACACACTTGGGTGATCAGGCCTCTTTCGAGACATGACTGACCGGTTCGAAGGCTTTCCCGCAGGAGGCTGTCAGTAAATTCTGGTTACAGAACCCACTTAGTCCTGCTATTTAATACATAGTTGAAAGGAGAAGAGACGAATTAATACCTTTTCCAAGGGTATATGTGCATTAATGAATGCAACGAATTCAACTGGAATTCGAACTCTGCTCTTCAATTTTTAGTTCCGTGTCGATATCCACTGTACCACAACGCATATTGAACGAATGAGGAAACAACAGGAACAAAGAGCTTAGTGCAACTTGGTACTACCCCACAGATGCACTTTGTGAACAGTTTGCAATAATCTTAGTTGTCGTAATTAACGAATACCATGTCATGTATACCTCGGATTCTCAAGCACAATGCCACCACGTAAATCGACGTTTGTTTAACACCATATTAACTACTTATAGCACAATTGATGCCAAAATTTTATTTTTTTGTGAGCTTTGGTTTATTTTTTTTTTAAAAAAATACATTACTGTTAAATGTTAAATTCTTCTTACTATGAAAATATATTGCTGGCAATTTGTCTAATGCATTTTTTCTTTCAATGTTTTGACTCCAATTTGCGTGTTCACTATTTTTCCACAGCTAAGCCATTAAAAGGTGCTACTATCATGAGTCAACGCTTGACTTGGGAACAGCAGCAATTAAGAGGTCATTTCACGATCCCTAAAACCTCTAATTCCCTAACCAGAGACCTTGCTGCTAGATGTAGTATATTGTCATACCTAGGATGACTTAAATCGATGTGTTAGAGATGGTAGACTATTCCTGGATTTAGACAATAGCCTTGTGTATTCCACTATAGGTATCTTCATGTCGCTGCCAAATTTGGCGCAAAGTCATTATGAAGTGGTTTTAACAGCAATATCTTTTCCAACAGGATTCTAGTCCCTGGTACATGGTTCACGTATGGCGGAAGTAGACTTCTAAGAATTTTTGATATCATGTCTCTCGACCTTAACATGGTGCTACCTAACTGTACTGATTTGAATTACACGACTAGTGTATACTGGCAATCCATGCATGACCAAAAAGTGAAATAACACTGTATCTGGTTGGTTTTAGGGTTAGTGTTAGGACTTAGCCAACAAAAAACACATTCAAACGCGCAGACATGTTCGAAACTACATCAATTCGGTCTTCTAATCACAGGCCAGTTTTATTTTGTAAAAAATTCTATTCTTCTAAGTTGAAGAATTTAAATATATATATACAGACCCTTTCTACTGAATTCTTTATATCACGGCCTATTCTCATTTACATACTTTATATTCGGGCACAGTTTGAAAAGTTTTTCAAGTTTTGGTTTCAATTTTTTTCTGACTTGACCAAAGTCTCTAATAGTTCAATTAAGTTAATTAGATATTCATATTTTATAAAATTTTAAATATCTTGAAAGCTAATCCTTCTAATCATCTTACGATATCCGAACTTTTCAAAGCATTTGTAAATTTTCATTAATCAGATAATCTTTGTTCAAACTTGCGCGCGCACACACACACACACACACACACACACACACACACACACACATTTTTATATTCTAATCTGAAACGTTGTCAACGGGTGCATTTTCCCTACTTCTATTCGTTTTCCTAAAAACTGACTTCCATCTACAGAAAGTGTGTTTTTGACAAAGTTGAAAAACTGTGCTTTTTCAATTTCCCACGATTCTACACATGCCCCTGACCGTTCTGCTACCGTTTAATCTCTTTTACACCCGAACTTTACTGTTTCTTGGTGTCTTTAAATTCGGATATATATTCATTTTCTTTTATCCATCTTTTTTTTCAGACACACTTGAAATCTGCCCTCCCTTCGACCATCACCATCACTTCCGATGGTTTGATCAGTTCTTATGCCTTCTCTTGTGCCAATTTCTCTGGTTTTATCAAAAAAAAAAAAAAAATTATAAGCATTCTGATTAAAGAATCGTTTTTATATTTATTTCCTTTTTATTTAAATTTCAATCATAATTACTTCCCTCCATCACTCTTCCTGTTTTTTTCTGTCTGTCTGTCTGTCTGTCTTACTTTTCTGCTTTCTTTTTTTCTCTTTCTGTTCAATCATACTGGTCTCTCTTTTTGTATTTGTTCCTTTCTGCTCACTGTTTTTATATTCTTCTCTTTCTATTCCTGTTCATTACTCATCTCTTTTTTCTATATCTCTCTTTCCAATCTCTCGTTTTCTATGTCTCGCTTCCAGTTCTCGTTTTATCTATTTCTCACTTCCTGTTCTCTCCAAACAACGCGGGTCTTATTCTCCATTTATCATAGCCACTTTCCATTTGCCACCTAAACCTTTTTGCTACTTCTACTAAAATCCACCCGTTTCCCCATCTATCCGTTTCTCTTCCACCTGGTGAATTTATTTCCAACTTTTAATTTTAATCAATCGTTTTTTCGGCGACATAGATTTCTAATTTCAATTATTTGTTTTTCATTTAATATGATTACTTTTTATATTTTAACACTTCATTCATACTTTAATTATTCAGATTTTTTTTTATTATTTACATTTTATATAGGTTATTTCGTAATTTAATTTTTCCCTTAATCTCTATTCATAATTTTGCAACAACCTACCTTTGAAGTCATTTTTCGTCCTAGTTTTTATTAAGAATTACGTTAGTGATTTTTTTGTGGATGTTTAGTTTTTAGTCGTTTTTTAATAAATTTCTTATAACGTTAGTTTCCGTCTGTGTTCAAGCAAGAATAAGAAATCGACTCGAGGTTTTTAGATAAAATGTGAGTGAGTGAGTGAGTGAGTGAGTGAGTGAAAGAAAAAACGAGCAGGGAGACGGGGAAAGGCAGTTATTACAGGAAGAAACAGGTGGCAGGGAGGAGAGATAAATTTTGCAAGTCACCGAGCAATTCAAATCATATATATATATATATATATATATATATATATATCACGGAAATTAGCGAAGATTAACGAAACTAGTTATAAACAACCGACAATTTAAAATGATTTGTTTGAACATTATTTTTGATCGATACTCGTATTTAAGTAGATATTCTGTTTATAATCAAACAGTATTATATATTTATTTCTACTGGCCTGATTATTTCCGATAAATGTTTGCTAAGAAAATGTGTGCCATTCGGCAGGATTCAAAAATAATGTTCCAACAAATCATTTCAAATTGTCGGTTGTTTATAACCAATTTCGTTAATTTCCGTAACATGTTTACATTTGTCGACATTACGATACATTCCAGAGCAGATATGGTTATTACGATGAATTCGAAAATTGCCTTATAGGCTTAATTTGACTTCGTTTAGACGGATCATCATTCGTGGTTGAGAGTTCTAAGAAGCACCAGATCGCTTGGTGACTTCCCTATGTGGATAAGGGTCGCAGGTTCAAATCCTGTCAAATGACACACATTTTCCTAACAAAAATTTATCGTAAATAATCAGGCCGGTAGAAAGAAATATATACTACTGTTTGATTATAAACAGAATATCTACTCAAATACGATTATCGATCAAAAATATTGTTCAAACAAACCATTTCGATATACATATATTTTCTAAATATATACTGGGAAATATAAGAAACAATGAATGTCTATTATGCTTAACCTTGAGCGATTTTAAGCATCGTATTTTGATTTTAATCTCAGGTGAAAATAAAGGTAAAAATTCTCCAACATTTGGATATTTTTTATTATATTGGTCTTAAGCTTTCGGCTCAAATGAGCCATCTTCAGAGAGGTTACAAGGACGTTAATATAAAAACATCCACCATCAAAGTTGATTTTATCTTGTGTTGACATAAAACTTTGCTAAGCAACGATAACTTTTGCCAAATAGCATACGCAGTTCGTAAGTTTGTAATGCGGTTCTATGACGTCAAACCACGTGAGAGCTCGAAATGTTAACAGAACCGTATATTTAAATGCAATGTAATTTGTCATGACCAGATTTAAATGTGATTTTATTAAGTGTGGGTTGCTTTGATTTAATGTAGATTACCTGCAATATCTGAAGGTTTTTTACTGTGTGTATCAGTGAGTATTATTGTATTGTTGACTAAAACCTCTGAAGATGGCTCATGTGAGCCGAAAAATTGGAATCAACATAAAATGTTGGACAATTTTGTCTTTATTTTCACCTGAAATTAAAGCCAAAATACGATGTTTAGAACGACTCAAAGTTAAACATGATAAACATTTATTGTCTCTTATATTTAACAGTATATGTATATGTATATGTTTAGAAAATTATCTGCTGCTTCGATACACCATATATATATATATATATATAGATAGATAGATAGATAGATAGATAGATAGATAGATAGATAGATAGATATACAAAACATTTAAGAAGAAAAACAGTTTCGTCCTCAGGGGATCTTTATCAAAGCAACTAGCAGTATAGCCAGGCGTTGCTCGGGTGTAATGGAAGCTTTAAAACTAATCCATGGTCCTGGAGCTCAAACTCTTTGGACGTTGGCACGAAAGACTAAAAAGCAATAGTTGTTTCCAGTTAAAGCGAAACCGTACACTGAAAGAAAAATGAATGAAACATTTTTATTTCCTGGTATCGATAACAAATAAGTTTTTTTCGTTGTAAACTGAATTTTGAAGGCTAAATAAGATAAACAGACACACACAGAAACATCTTGCCTTACATATATATATATATATATATATATATATTCTCGATTTTCTGCACAATAGTCAGAACTGCAACCTTGAAACATCTGCATATCATTTCTTGTGTCTTTTTCTATGAGTGTATCAAATTTGATTATAATCGGATCACTCCTTCTATAACCCGATTTTTCGATTATCGATTTTCGATATTTATCGGAGGTACCTCGACACAAAACCTAGCTATGAACACTCGCAGACGCTTATAGTACAACTGTGTAAATTTTCAAAAAAATCGATTGAGCCGTTTCGGAGTCTATAGGTAACGGATACACACACACACAGACACACACACAGACAAATTTCCATTTATAAATAAGTTTAGATATACGATTTATTATGCTTCACGTGTTTAGATTTACACAGGCGAAGATGCCATTGGTTTATCATAGTTTCTATATTTGAGAGCATTTGTGAATATTCATCAGGTGGTCGAAATGTCAGTCACTGCATGAGGAAAGCACAAGGTGTCCTAATTCAAAGTCTGGGGAAAAGTAGAATGAGTAATATTTAAAATATTTTAATGAATATTTTTTGATTGTGATTAAGTTATTATGGCATGAGTTGGACATTTGTCCTGTACATATTTAAAGGTTGCATGGATGGACTTAATCGTTGTCTTTTGATTTTTCAACATACCTGAATTGATTGATTTGTTTTTTAAAGATTATCAAACCTTTCAGGTTACTAAAAGCCCGACATTATTTCAATATTGTAACAATTTTGGGGGGAGAAAATAATGATTTAGTGATATACAGGGTGCGATGTATAATTCTCGTCTAAATTTTTCAAAAATAAAAATAACACTGACGCCTTACCAAAATATTTACCAAAAAAAAAAAAAAATGAAAGAAATTAACATATATTTAAGTACCCGCACTAAATTGCTGAAAAAACAGTATGAATAAAAACGACCCCAAACTTTATAAACAAGAACTTTTTCCATCAAAATTTTAATCTTATATTTAAAAGAAGAAATCAAAGTATTTTTAATTATTACAAAAAAATGAATCCCTTCTAACACGTTAGAAATTTTGGTAAAATCTTGTTTTGATTTTAGTAAACAAATCGTTATGAGAGTTTACAACAGAAAACGTAATATTACATGACCTTGTTTTTTTTTCCGGTGACAAACACATTAATTTAGAAATTCATGCAAAATTCAAATAATTGTCGGATTCTAATGAAAATTTCAGAACTTACTCTTAAATGAATGAAATAATTTATGAAATTATTATTTTTTAAAAATTTTGGTAAATTCACGAAATTTTAGGAAATTGATTTTTGTTGCAAAAAATGATTTTATTAATTAAACGCAGAACTCACTGTTATTTTTTTAAAATTTTGCATTAATTTCAAAAGATCTGCTCCTAATAATAAAACAAAAAATGCAATATAACTATGAAATTATTTAATTGGATAAAATTTTAATTGCTTGAATAAAAATATAAATTAAGGACATTATAGTTTGACGAAAAAGAAAAGAAAAATTTCGATTAAAAATGAAATTTTAAAAGAATTGTTTTCAGTTTTTTAATTATAATCATTTATAATTTTTCAAAAATATTTAAGACTACTTCACATATTTGTTGTGGTTAGTTCAAAAAATTTTAAGTGCATATTATATTTACTAATCGAAATAAAAAGTTTAATTCAAATCGTCGTGCCTTTCTATATTTAAGATAATTTTAAATTTTTTTGTGTGTATTTGACTATTTTTGCATGGTAATTTCTATGTGTAAATTAAAAGATAATGTGTTTCAGAGTTTCTTCCCCTTACGGAAAAAGAATTTGTTTAATTTTTCACTTGTGATCGCAATACTCTTTTCTTATCTCATCTCGCATCTGTCAAGTTTGTCAACACATACAGTGGAAAGGTCAGAAAATTCAACTCTGTTTAAGAAATAGTTTTATTCTAAATTTCATCCTATAAATAAGTAATACATGTGATAATCAGATTAATTTAACATCAGTTTCCCTGCTTGTTTGGTATGGTACAATGTTCTGTTGACAGACATAACATCTTCCAGCAGCCAACCTCTTGACACAGAGCAGGACTAAGCCATCAAGACATTTGATGTAGGCACCCGTTTTGAGTTTGAAGCCCTTAGAAAGATAAAAGGTAGGTTGGTTGTTTTGTTTTTATGCTATATCAACCTTGGCGGGCCATTTATTGCCAGCTAAATTTTATTTATTTATTGCTGGTAATACCTTTGTCTTCTTAACAATTTATTGTTGTTTTTATATAACATTTGTGTCTAGGAATAATTTTTTTTTCGAGTATCAAGATTCATTGGGATTTGTTTTAAGGGCAGGATATCCAAGTCCTACCCTTGTTATTTAACCCATAACAGGAGTGAAGAGACGGATTAATACCTTTCTCAAGTGTAGCAGTGATTAAGTGAATACAGAGTATTCAACTGGAATTCGAACTCGGCTCACCAATTTCTCTTTCCCAGCCGATATCTACTGCACCACAACGCACATCCGTCACTAAACGCTTACAGCACCTGGTATTCCCAAGCGGTCACCAAGTACTGACCAGGCTCAACGTTGCTTAACTTCGGTGATCGAGCGAGAACTGGTGTATTCAACGTTATATGGCCGTAAGCCCAAGATAAAAGGAGTTATAATGTCACTATTACTTGTAATCACTTCAGGTATCTTCGTAATCACCATTAGAATCATCTGATTCGTTTTGAATCCTCTGAATGGTCTCCAGATTGAAACTCAAACATTCTGAAAGGTTCGTATTGGAGCTTTCCATGCAAATTCCCAGCAATACAGCATGCCGTTTCTGAATTTCTGTCGAAGTGTAGTTAGTCATGCTGCTTTTTTTCTCACGGACTATAATGCGTAGTCGATATAATAATACACATCTTGCATACAATAAATTAAGAATATAAAATGGCAACAATTTCCCCTTCTTATAAAATTTGTTTTTTTTTTAAATTTGGCTAAGCAGTTACTTTTCCACCACCTACGACTACTAACTCAAGGATCAAGCCACATACCTAATTCTACCAAAGAAGAAATTACTACTAAAATTCCGCTATCAATACCAGTATCTCCCAACCCCTTCCTTTACTAGACCAAACCTCTGGGCTTTGAATTTTTCCTCATTCTTTGTTTATATGGGGTTGAGAATGTATGTCTTAAAATGATATGTAGAAAATGGCTATTTCCCCACAAAGTTTTATCTGAATTTATATATATATATATATATATATATATATATATATGAGATTGCCGACTCCTCATACATTGAAATCGACTGGTGTAACCATTACACACACACACACACACACACACACACACACACACACACACACACACACACCTATAAACACACTTATGTAGTAATAGTCTTATTATTTATAATAAAAATAATTCGCTACGCAAGAGCTGTTGTGTTTCAGTGCGATTTTCAGCACCTCATCAGGCGATATACAGTTTCAAGAGTTAGGAAATGAAATTTAAAAAATTTGAATCTATTGTTCTCTTATTTTAGTGGGTGTGGCTAGTTGTACCAATGGAAAGTTAACGATGGATAATGTCATGGGGTTGAATGGTGGATGGGAGAAATTTGAGAAGTCACATAAAATGTCAAAGTTGCTTACATGCTCAGCCTATGGTTTTCTCAGCATCCTCCTGTAGAACCACATTTCGGCTACCTCAAGCCTCTTCTTCATCCTTGATGAGATTGTTCAACATTCACTTCCATACAGAAGGACAGATATCACATAATAATCGAGCACTCTTTTCTTTATTTTCTGTCTATCCTCAAAAGCTTCTAAGGGCATCAACATCTGACCTCGGCTATTGCAGTTGTCGTAGTCCAAAATTGCCAACCGTTTCACCTTCTCTCTTTTGGACAGCTTTGGCATTCAGATCCCCCATGATAATTCTGATTTTTTAAGATTTGCACTGTGCCTTGGCATAATCAAGCACTGATTAGAAGGATTCTATTTCTTCTTCTGTATTTTGTGTTTTCGGTGTATATACCACTATAACCGATTTATTGAGAGGGTTCTCTTTCATTTTAATTATTAAAATTCTTTAAGACACCTGGCAGTATCCCATAACGCATTTTTGTGTCTTTATCCTGTATAGCCCGACCCCTTTTTCATTATTTTCACCTCCTGCGTATATAATTATGTGAGTGTCTTTGATGAAGTCTCCATTGTTTGGCCATCTCGTTTTCTTCTTCTTCTATGTGCCTTGTCTCTTCAGGACGTAGGCGATCATGGCCTTACACGTTTCCTTATCCCTGGTGGCTCTGAGCACGCCTTCTTCTGTTACAACATGCAATCCTCGTTCCGTCATCCACCTGATTAGATCCTTCAAATATGTTATCCATTGCTGTCCCCTGTCTCTTTTCCCCTCTCTCTGGCCTGTTAGTATCAGATTCTAAAAGCCCACTTTCTTCATTGCGTGTCTCAGGAACTTCCCCTGTTTCTTTCTGATTAATTTCCTTTTCGTTTCCATCATTTCCAAAACCTCGTCATTGCTCACATGCTCGGTCCATGATATTCGCAGCATCTTTTACAATTCAGATCTCCCATGATAATTCTGATTTCTTGTGATTTGCACTGTGCCTGGGCATAATCGATCATGGAGTAGAAGGATTCTATTTCTTTTTTTATAGTTTTCTGGGCGTATATACAACGATCACCGATATATTGAAAGACCACTCCTTTCAGTTCAACTTCTAGATTTCTTTCAGATATCTGGCTGTATACCATAACGTCAATTCTACTCCTGCAGCTTCTTCTCTCGCACTTCGCGCCTGTGAAATTCGCTTCCATATTCTTGCTTTCCTGACGGCTACAACCTCCAGGAATTTAAATGCAATGTCAATACTCATCTCTTAACCATTTGACTCTAGTTTATTTCTCCACCCCGTATATTCTTTCCTTTCTCTCCAACTTTGCAACTGTCATCATACCTGGATTCCCATCCTTCTATTGATCCTTTCTAACTGGTTCGTCTTCCTCTTCACTCTCTTCTACTTAATCTTTTTACTCTTATGTAGCCCCCTGCATATCAGCGGCATTACCGCCTTGCTCGGGGTGATACGATTAAAAAAAAACAAAAACAAAAACAAAACCAAAAAAAAAAACGCATTTCCTTGTCTTCATCCAGTATAACGCTAAATCGTTTTTCATTATTTTCACTTACTGCGTATATAATTCTGTCGTCTTCACTGATGAAGTTTCCATTGCTTGGACATCTCATTTTAAATATGCTTAAAATGTTTAATTTAGTCTTTTCCTGCATCAAATTTTCCAGCTGTCCACAGCCGTTCATGGTTCTGAGGTTCCACGTCCCAAAAGTTTTTTTTTTTTTTTTTTTGCGAACGGTCGCAGCATAACGGTCTGGTGACACCAGTCGCTCATGTCTTTTCATTCTGGCCGAGAGAAACATTCTGAGCAAATGTGTCCCTTTTATGCTGAACTACATGCGGTAAAAAAAAAAAAAAACTTTCTACAGAAACCACACCAGCAAGACGTGGATGGTATAATGAGAGAGTCTACATTTTAACGATAGGTACACAATTTCCCACAATTAATGAGAAGCAAAAGAATATATATATATATATATATATATATATATATATATATATTTGGTGTGGAGTGATATTTCGATTGTCTACTGTTTTACCATTTGGATCTGACGAACCGCGCTAAGAACACCAAAGCGGTGAAATATGTTTCATCCGAAGTAATAATCAGAAATCCGTTATAAAATATTACTCTGTTAAATAAATGAATTTAACATTGAGTTCTCTCGAGTTCGTCTCTTTTGGAATTTACCCGGATTACATACCAAGTGTACTACACTGTATATATATATATATATATATATATATATATATATATATATAATCACGTTTTTAAATTTTTTTCCCTAAACATTTTATTTTGATGTGTATACCAGGTAACTGTAACTGGAATCTTTCAAAGGTGATTATAACAGAAACATCTCTGTGAATGCTGTTAGGGCCTTTAAATTACTGACGAGGTAGATGTTCATTTGAATGTTCATTTTCCCAACAATCAGAGAACAGGAAACAGACCGGTAACAGGGAAAATTGGGATTTTTCCTTCCGGGTGTCATTAGCAAAAAGTAGACAAATAATGTTTGAAGTAGAATATAAATTCAAATCACAGATTTCTATATCCCTTAGTAGCTGTTAGGCTACTAGAATAAGAAATAAATAGTAACCAAGATAAGGTTTTGGTTTATTGACTACATGTCATTTGGTACAGTGGATATTGGCTCGGAAATAAAAATCGGAGAGCCGAGTTCGAATTCCAGTTGACTTCGTTGCATTCACATACGCGCGAATACCCTTGAGAATCAAAACTACCATTAATCCATCTCTTCTTTCTCTAACTATGAGTTAAATAACAGAACATATAGTTTCTATAGCCTTGTTTGAAATATTCTTAAAAGTAAGTCATTCTTTTGCTTAATTTTAAAATTTTCATGTTTAATTGGTTTTCTTTATTTTTTTAAAATTTAGCAAAAATCTCTTTGACTGGACTTTAACTCAGTTAAAACTTAGTAATCCACCACACTCTGTTTTGTTTGTTTGTTTTTTCTCTTTTTTTTTTCTTGGAGTAGATAGACCTAACTATCGCCCGGTTCACACTCTACCCACGTCTAGTGAACAGGTGAAGAGGCTCATCCTTTGTTCTCTGTTTAGAATGTGGTTTCCAGCTTTCTATTTCCAATCTTTTCACTCTTTTCTTTTTTTTTTCAAGTGGAGTAGATTGACTAAACTATCGCCCGGTTCACACTCCACCCACGTCTATTGAACAGATGAAGAGGCTCATCCCTTGTTCCCTGTTTAGGATGTGGTTTCCGGCTTTCTCTTTTCCAATCTTTTAACTCTTACGTCGCAACGTGCACATCAGTGGCGTTACCGCCTTGCTCGGGGCGATATGATTAAAAGCAAAAATGTGATAGCAACCTACTGCGGGAAAATCTTCTGTTGTCAGTCATGTCTCTTTTGAGACAGGATCGCCCAATCATGGATCACGCATGGTAATTAACTGACTGACACTTTCTTGTGAATATCTCACTTCACGGTCTCTGCCCAAAAGAAAATATGCTTTGAAAATATATAAAATCTTCATGGAGTGTATTTCTGTAAACTAATATTTCCATATCATTTTTCTTTAATATCATATTAATTACATTTAGACTAATATCCTTATTTTTCTTGTTATTATTGCAACTTTTTGGCCGTTATATTTTCGACCTTCTTCACGTAACATTCAGGTCAGTTTTAGAACTAACAAAAGAGATACAGCGAAGGCGAGTCATAGCTTCACTTCCGTGGAGGAGAAGAAAAAAATTTGCAGACATTCGGAATAAATGAAACCTAGCACATTTTAACTTTATTATAACTAGCAGTATAGCCCGGCGTTGCTCGGGTGTAATGAAAGCTTTAAAACTAATCCATGGTTCTGGAGCTCAGACTCTTTGGACGTTGGCACGAAAGATTAAAAAGCAATAGTTGTTTCCAGTTAAAGCAAAACCGTAGACTAAAAGAAAAATAAATGTATGTAAGTCAAATTTTGATTTCCTCGTATCGATATCAAATTTTCTGCACTATTGTAAGAATCGCAACCTTGAAACTTCTGAATATCGTTTCTTATGTCTTTGACTATGAGTGTATCAAATCTGATTAAAATCGGACCACTCCTTCTATAACCCGATTTTTTCGATTATCGATTTTCGATATTTATCGGGAGTATTTCGACACAAAACTTAGCTAAGAACACTCGCAGACGCTTATAGTACAACTGTGTAAATTTTCAAGAAAATCGGTTCAGCCGTTTCGCAGTCTATAGGTAACGGATACACACACAGAGAGAGACACACACACAGACAAAGTTTCATTTATAAATAAGTTTAGATTTAGATATAGATCTGCAAAAAAATGAAGGATTGCAAAGGATAGTTTAAAAAGAAATATTTATGTTTGTAAACTCTGAAGGGGAAGATTATGTTCATGTTCATTGTCAGTTGGTTGGTCTGACGACGCCTTTCAATTCTGGTCGCATAACAACAACTAACCTCTTAAAATAAATGTTTCTGGTGCATTAATATTAGTCAAGAATATAGTCCCCATCTCATAGAGAAAAAAACTAGTGATATTTTGTTCTTAAAGAAAGTCACTAATCTTCGTCTTTCTTATTAAAAAGTAAATATTTCCTTCCTGTGTGGTTCAGTAAAAAAAAAAAAAAGAAAATAAAAAACTAAAACAAAAAAAACCCAACCCTTTTTAAAGGATTGAAACATCTTTTTTTTTTCATTTTATATTAGCAATTTAATGGATGGTTTTAGAGTGTCTATGTAAGGACGTGTTTTATCTATTTCCTCTATCAATTTTTAACGGGATTATAAACACCTGTTAAAATCACTTCAAATTATTCTCTGATGAAGAAGATCGTCGGGGTCCATAGTGAAACATTCATGGAATTAAAATCATGTTTTCAATGGTAAATTTATCGAATGTCGAACTTATTATGAATATGAGCTTCACCAATCTTATATCTAATGTTATCATTTACTGAAATAAAAAAAGGAACACTTGTACATAGAATTTGAGAAAGATGAAAACTCCGTGGCGTATAATGAGGAAAGATTTTCTTTTCCTTACCAGTAACATGACTCGGAGTTTCATGTATGTGCAGTCTCAATTCAGCATCTGAAACTTGTGTCGTGCATAAAATTCTGATTCATTCTATCGTCGAGGAATACAGTAGAACCTGTTGTATGCGACCACCTTTCTGCCATCAAGAACTGGTTGCATACGGCAGGTGGTCGCTCACTAAAAACTCCTGACCTATCCTCCCCACGATCGTATATTTTAGTATTTTACCATATAATATGGTAATAAATAAATGAGAAGATAAGATGGTCTGACTTTGAAACAATTTATTCAGTATAATTATATTTTAACATTAAAAACTTATTTACAACGGCTAACAAAAGAAATAAAAATTATTTATTCACACTAGTGAAGGCTTAAAATAATCAGTTATATATTTGTCTCTGTGTGTATGTGTGTGTGTGTCTGTGTGTATGTATCCGTTACCTATAGACTGCGAAACGGCTGAACCAATTTTCTTGAAAAATTACACAGTTGTACTATAAGCGTCTGCGAGTGTTCTTAGCTAGGTTTTGTGTCGAGGTACGCCCAATAAATATCAAAAATTGATAATCGAAAAAATCGGGTTATAGAAGGAGTGCTCCGTTTTAATCAAATTTGATACACTCATAGACAAAGACTAAAGAAACGATATTCAGAAGTTTCAAGGTTGCAGTTCTTACAATAGTGCAGAAAATCGTGAATATATATATATATATATATATATATATATATATAAGGCAAGATGTTTGTGTGTGTGTCTGTTTATCTGCCAGTATGTCTGTATTTTTTCAGCCCTTCTATTTTAGTTTTTGCTTCGAGTTTGGCTCTAAGTATATATAATTGTAGTTCTTAGTCTCGGCCATGATACCATTTACTCAGAGGACTTATTTAGCCTTCCAATTTCAGTTTACGACGAAAATAACTTATTTGATATCGATACCAGGAAATCAAAATTTGACTTAGATCCATTTATTTTTCTTTCAGTCTACGGTTTCGCTTTCACTGTAAACAACTATTGCTTTTTAGTCTTTCGTGCCAACGTCCAAAGAGTCTGAGCTCCAGGACCATGAATTAGTTTTAAAGCTTTCATTACACCCGAGCAAAGCCGGGCTATACTGATAGTATATATATATATATATATATATATATATATCATTGTTTTTATTATAATAGAGGATATTATTATTATTATTAATAACAATATATTACTATGAACGTTATCTTAAGCATTGAAATTGTTGACAAACGTCCTTGATTGGGAGGTGATAGTAAAGATATACATTTCTCGCAACAGGAACTGTTTCTCTATGTTTTTTCTGTCAGGAAAACCGTATCTATAACCGAAATTTTCCTTACAAATTCAGCCACGGTGGCTACGTTGATAGATCAAGGTGTGAATAGTCTATTGAAGGAAGTCAAATTTATCGTTTACCTTCTACGAATATGAACCATCTTCAGAAAGGTTACTGTGATGTTAACATAAAGATATCCATCATCAAAGATGATTTTATCTTGTGTTGACATAAAATATTTTTTAGCAACGATAACAGTCACCGAATAGCAGAAGCAGTTCGTAAATTTGTAATGCGGTTCTATGACGTCACTCTGCGTGAGGCGAAAGCTTAGAACCAACATAATAACAAAATATGTAAATATTGGACAATTTTTGTTGTTATTTTCACCTGAAATTAAAGCCAAAATACCATGTTTAGAATGGCTCATAATTAAACATAATAGACATTCAATTTCTGTTATATTAAACAATATGTTTAGAAAATTATCAGCTGCCTCGATACACCATATATATATAAATAAAGATAGAAAGATAAAAAGACAAAATGAAAGCTTATATACCTTATATTAAAATAAATTCGTTGACAATCTTATGAGTTATGATTTGAAAATAAACTTCTTTGATCGGCGATAAAAATAATTTATAAAATAATTTGAAATAATTCTAAAATAAGTTTTCAATATTTTGTTTTACACCCGAGCAGATAATTAGCAGCTGTTTAACTCCAAAATAAACACAAGGTCAAAACTTTTATAAATAGTTTATTTAGAAAAAGTCCAAAGTACCTCCAGCTGATATTTAATATAATTTCTAATATATCTTCATTGAGAACATTCTAAATTAAGCTGATATTCGTTTTAAAAACATAAATGTAAATAAGACACACAAACCACAAATAAATGATGCACCTGCAAATCTATTATTTATCATATGAAACTTGATACACATTCGACTGCTTTTAAGGTATATTTTCTTGTCTGTAGCTGCAGCTTTAAACTTAATCTGTCAGTTAAGTGTCATCGTCGTCGTCCTGCGGCCTCAGCGGAGATAGAACTCACTACACCCCTCCAGTATTCCCTGTGCATTTGGAACCCTGGCACAGTTTATAGCGAAATTTAATCTTGTCAAATAGCTTGATGATTCGCCAGGGCTACCAAGAATGTTTTTATTGTGACACCAAAACTAGATGGGTTGCCTCCAGGCCCCATCCTGTTACTTAACCCAAACCTGGAGGGAGGTGACGGATTAATACCTTTCCCAATGGTACCAGTGCTTATGTGAATGCAGCGTACTCAACTGGAATTCGAACTCGGCTCACTGATTTCTCTTTCCAAGCCGACCTAAAGTCGCACCACAACGCACTTCCGTCATTGAATGCTTACAGCGCCTAGTCTTCCCAAGCGGTCACCCATGTAAGTATTGACTAGGCTGACGTTGCTTAACTTCGGTGATTGAACGAGAACCGGTGTATTCAACGTGATATGCTGTAAGTGTATTCAACGTGATATGCCGTAAGTGCCATACGCGTTACATGCTTGGGCGATCATGGCTGAAAAGAGACATGACTGACCAGGCAGAACCTATTTCTGCAGTAGGTTGCCTGTGATAAACTGTTTGCCGACCAGGGTTGTCAAACCCAATTAGTCCTGCTATTTAACCCATAGCTAGAGGGAAGAAACAGATTATTACTTTCCTAAGGGTATTTGTGCTATAGAGAATGCAACTAATTGAAATCGAATTCGAACCTGGTTCTCCAATTTCTCGTTCTGAGCCGATATCCACTGCGCCACAACGCACATTCTTATTAATCATAATAATAATGATAATAACAATAATGATGGTCATTTTACCCCCAAGCAAGGCGACAATGCCACTAAAACGCATAAGATTCCAACGAATGAAAGAGAATGAGAAAAGATAATAATAATAATAATTGATGTTTACGTGCATCTGGATTAAAGTCTGTGATTGAAGGCAGTGGAAGAACAAAGTCTTTTCACTAGGAACTTTCAGGCAAATATTATACAAATAATGTGGATCCAAAATGCAGGTTCTGTGATAAATACCAAGAAACAATAGACGATCTAATCTCAGGATGTTCTGTGTTGCCCCAAATGAATATAAAAATCGTCACGATAGATTGGTGCAATATTTACATAGGACAATGTGCAAACACTATAGAAAATATGTAAGTAAACACTGTAAACAAACACTGGTATGAACACCACCCGGCTCTGGTTACAAAAATAGAAGATTTCACCTTTCTATGGAATTACATTATCTACACAGACAGAAAAATTGAAGCAAATAAGCCGGACATTATTGTTAAAAACCAAAAAGAAAAACTTGCTTATTAATTGCTATAGCTTGTCCAGCGGATTGTATCATAGCAACCAAGGAATTCGAAAAACTGTCAAAATATAAAGACCTGGAAATTGAAATAGAAAAAAATGTGGAAATTGAAAATAAGAATCGTCCCAGTGATAGTAGGTGCACTTGGAATGATAAGAAATGGAACAAAACAATACATTGAAAGAATCCCTGGAAACCCTAGCTTAAGAGATATACAAAAAATTTTCTTGTTAAGTACAGCCCACACACTAAGTAGAACTTTGTCTATGTAACGCTAGGGATGTTAGGGGAGATAGAAATACATGAAATGGAGACATAACACACCACGACCTACTTTAGGTGTTCAAGCAGACTTGGTAGGTAGTGCGACCATAGCAGAAATAGAAATATGTTAAAAAATGACAACATAATAATAATAATAATAATAACACGATGAAGTGGGACAATATTTACACTGGACAATGTGCAAACACTTTGGAAAATATATAAACAAACAATGGTATGAACATCACCCAGAATCGGTTACAGAAACAGAAGATGTCATTCTATGGGATTAAATCATTTATAAAAGCAAGAAATTTGAAGCAAATAGGGCGGACATTATTGTGAAAAATCGAACAGAAAAAAAAAACTTGCCTACGAATTATCCAACAAATTTTAACTTAGCAATCATGAAATAGTAAAAGCTATCAAAGTATAAAGAAGTCAAAATTGAAATAGAAAACAAAAATGTGGAAATTGAAAAGAAAGTTAGCAGCAGTAATAGTAGATGAGCTTGGAATAATAAAAAAAGGACACGACAACACATTGAAAAAATCCTTGGAAATCCAACCTTAAGAGATATACAAAAATTGTTTTGATAAGTACAACCCATACACAAAAAAGAACTTTGTCCCTGTAACGCTAGTGATCAATAGGAGATAAAAATATTAAATTTCGCCGTAACAACCCACCACTTCCTACCTTACGTCTTTCGGCAGACTTAGCAGTTGATGTGATCAATGCAGAAATCGAATTTTGATGAAAAAGACAACATTATTATTATTATTATTATTATTATTAGTAGTAGTAGTAGTAGTAGTTGTAGTAATCGGCAGTTAAAAACTCTCTGAGAACATATTCAGGTTCTTCTTCTTCTATGTGCCCTGTCCCTTCAGGACGAAGGCGATCATGGCTTTCCACGTTTCCCTGTCCCTGGTGGCTCTGAGCACGCCTTCTCCTGTTACACCATGCAATCCTCGTTCCGTCATCCACCTGACCAGGTCCTTCAAATATGTTATCCGTTGCTTTCCCCTGTCTCTTTTTTCCTCTATTTGGCCTGTTAGTTTCAGATTCTCCAAGCCCTCCTTCCTCATTGCATGTCCCGGGAAATTCAGCTGTCTCTTCCTGATGCCCAGTATTAATTTCCTTTTTGTTTCCATCATTTCCAAGACCTCATCATTGCTCACATGGTCGATCCATGTGATTCGCAGCATCCTTCTGTAGAACCACATTTCAGTTGCTTCAAGTTTTTCCTTCATCTTTGATGGTATTGTCCAGTATTCACTGCCATATTGAAGGACGGACAGCACGTAGCAATCCAGTACTCTCTTCCTAGTTTCTAGTGAAATTGTCCTGCTTCTTAATACTTTACGCAGCTTCTGGAATGCTTCCTTCGCCATACAAATTCGTCTTCGGATCTCTGTGTCGCACTTTCCTTCTTCTGTTATAACGCTTCCCAGGTTCTTAGAAAGTCTGAAAGACTTCTTAGGTACATAACCGGACGGGATTACCCGATTTGAAGGTATTTCTAAATACTTACAAAAGATGCAAATTATTGCACTGTGTGCAATAGGTCCTCTATTCGAAATCATTATCAATAGAAAAAAAAATATTTATTACCTTGGGTTAGCTCAGATCTTGGCTAATGAGCCGTTGAGGCATTGTCATAAACAAAAAGAAAAAATAAGAAGAAGAATTTAGAGTGTTAACTTAATCTGTTAAATGCAAATAATTTTTTGTTCTTTATTTTTTTGAAAGGAAGTTCTACTTTAAATTGATTATCGTAGCTCAATAATTGGCATGTCTGCAACATGCCCACGTTCTCAAACGTTATGAATTATAACCTCACTTTGTGCCACAAATATTGTTGATCAGTATAGAGATAAGTAGTAAAACGCTCCATATTTACAATGAGGTTATCAATGACATCTTCACTGTCACTCGTTTGAACTGAGGATGAGCGGAGTTTATAATGTAAAAAAATTATTCGAAAAAACAAATTGGCGATTCGAGTTCACATGATAGCAAACTTTGTACACGTTCGCTCAAATAACTTTATGTAAGTCATGAATGTTCCTCAGCTATGGATTAAAGAGCAATAGTTGGTGAGCTAATTTGGTAGATAGAAATTCTTCGACCATGGTTAGCAAAAATTCAAGAAATTTTGAACGGATAAAGACACTCCACTCCTACCAGCCTTATTTACACAAGCCGATGTTTCGTACTTACATTCAGACGAATTGAGCACCTCAAGGTCGTGCAATGGTTAGCAAGCTTGTCTCGCTAGAATCATTACTATTGAGTAGTAAGTTTGATCCTCACTGGGTGTTCCTCGGTTTCGGCCTTGTGCCACATCAAAGCTTCGTTTAGTAAACCACATTAAGTCAGGCGGGTTTCGTAATTTAACGTAGGCGGTGATAGCGTTTTCTAGACCTCACTATTTTAATCTTCAGAATGTGTTTATACTTCTGAGATGAGGTGGTTTTTACACTATTTACATTGTACGGACCATTGTTCTCATCTTGGTTGCCATTATTACGGTGCTTCAGCCGTTGTACTTTCTGACCTTCTTCGGGTGTTGGGAATTTTGAACCAAACCTTTTACTACAATGACTGGGGTATAGCATTCTCATTCCAGGTGTTAGAGAGCTAACTTAAAGGGAGATAACTACATGGCTACCAGAAGTAGCATTGCACATGGAATGAGAATGATATACGCCAGTGATAGAAATAAAATGCTCGGTTCGAAATTTCTAGCACCTGAAGTAGACCGGAGCTTACCATGGCCGAACTGTCGTAATAATGGTTATAAAGATGAGGACAATAGCCCCCACAATGTAAACAGCGCATTTTAATCTTGTTTCTGTATATTAACAGTCTAGGTGACCGTTAATATACTGGAATATGTTTGCTAAGCTCAGTTCCCAATTTGGTTAGCTAGTGTAGAGGAGCGTAAGACAAGGTTGTGTCGTTTCACCGGATCTGTTCAACTTGTACAGCGAGAATATTTTGAGAACCCTAGATGTTATGCCTGGATTTGTCATCGGAGGGCACAATTTAAACCACCTAAGGTACGCAGATGATACATTGCAGACACAGAAAGGAAACTACGAAACATCCTATGGGAGGTAGCTGAAGAGAGTGACAAGGCACAGTGCAAATCACAAGAAATCAGAATTATCATTGGAGATCTGAATGCCAACGTTGGCCAAAGGAGAGAAGGTGAAACGAAACGGTTGGCAATTTTGGACTAGATCTCTGCAATTGCCGTGGTGAGAAATGGGTTCAATGGGGCACAGCTAATGACCAGATAATAACATCGTAATACCTGGTTCCAAGAGCACTTAAGAAGTTTATTGACATGGATATGTCCTGGAGGAGAAATTAAGGCCAAATTTGTTATTTTACTATCAACAAGAGATTCAAAAACGCAGTCATTTAATGCAAAGTTATTCAGGTGCTGACTGCGGAAGTAACCCCCTATAAGTTTTATGCAAACTAAGAATAAAATTTAGGAGATTAAGGAAACCTAACACAGCCGTAAAATTGCAGTAGACTCGAGAATGACCCAAACGTGCAGGAACTGTATACCGAGAGCGTAAAAAGAAATAGGAAGGACAAGTTAAAAACCGAATTTCAAAGTCGGACGCAGTAAGAAAGGTTCTAGTGACATCGGCGAACAACAACAGTTCAGTTAAGTGCCATACGTGCTACACGCTTTGGGCGATCATGTCTTGAAATAGGCATAACTGACTGGGCAGAAGATTATCCAGCAGTAGGTTGCCATTGCTTTCTGCGGTAGACTGGTTGCCAACCAAAGATATAGAACCCAATATGTCCTATTATTTAACACATAACTGGAAGGAAGAGACGGATTAATACCTTTACCAAGGGTATTTGTGCGTAAGTGAATGCAAGGAATTCAACTGGAATTCGAACTCGGCTCCTCGATTTCTCGTTTCGAGTCGATATTCACTGCACCACAAAACGACATCATTTCAAAAAATAATAAAGAAAACTTCGGAAGAAAAACGAGTGGATCACTGAAGAGATTCTTGACATGATGCAAAGGAGACAGAAAACTATGCCAACATAAAGAGCGGAATGCAAGAAACTACACAACTAAATAAAGAGCACATGCAGACACGTTAAAGAAAGATGGATTAAAGACAAATGCACCGAAGTAGAGGGACAGGGTACGACAAATAATGGTGATATGCGAAAAAATTAAATGAACTAAGAGGACAAAAAACTTGCTCAGCAACACGATGTATAAAGGCTCAGACGTTACACTCGTACAAGAAAAGGAAAAAAAACAAACTTCAGAGAAGCGATAAGTACATTGGCGATCTTTTCAACGACAAGAAAGAGTTACCAAAAATGCACAAAAATGTGGATGGAGTAGAAACATTAAAAACCGAAGTGGAATCGGCAATAGACAAATTGAACAGAAATAGAGCAGCAGACCCAACGTTGCTTAACTTCGGTGATCGAGCGAGAACCGGCGTATTCAACGTAATATGGCCGTAAGCCAATAAACGCTTACAGCACCTGGTATTCCCAAGCGGTCACCCATGTAAGTAATGTGTCACGTTAGTGTTAAATTCTCTAAGCTTTCCCTCCTTTTCGTATCTCCCCAATTTTTAGCAAGATCTTTTTAGATTCTGTTGTTGTTAAAACTCATTCTTCTCTTCCGTAATCTAACCAAAGAAAGGCCATGAATTATTATTAATAATAGTTCAGCAAACATTAAGTATTTGCGGGTCGTTTAAATATTACATAGTCACATGCAAATTATTTTTACCGTTTAAATATTACATAGTCACATGCAAATTATTTTTACCGTTTAAATATTGCATAGTCACATGCAAATTATTTTTACCGTTTAAATATTACATAGTCACACGCAAATTATTTTTACCTGTTCTGCTTTTTTTATGATTTTTCATTGATCAAAGCTCAGAGTTTTAAAGTATGATTTAAAAAACGTCAGCTGTAAAAAAATGTCTATGAAAGCCATTTCTAAAATAGTGGGTCTTATTATCACCGCGTTTTAGACCCACGTCAGATTCCATTATAAATATTTAGCATGTAGAGGCTTATCTATCTATCTATCTTTCTATCTATCTATCTATCTATCTATCTATCTATCTATCTATCTATCTATCTATCTCAGTCTCTTCATTATCTATCTATCTATCTATCTATCTATCTATCTATCTAATTTCATATCTCACGTTATTTTAACATCTTTCTAAAATTTCTATCTATCTATCTATCTATCTATCTATCTATCTATCTATCTATCTATCAAAATTTACATCTCCCATTCTTTCCATACATCTATTGTCATTGGTAAAATCCCGAAACCATTGTTTCTTTCTTCTGAGTCCGTTTTGATGGATTCGTGTTGAAAAATGTCATAAAACGTGTGCTCTTTTCTTCTGTCCGCCCTCCTACACTATAATCGCGTCACTGCTTTGTTGATCAGAGGAAGGAAACTAACTTGGCGGATGTGTAAAGTCATGTGCCAGTAGATAATGAACAAAGGACGGAATACAGAATATCCTTAGTTAATCAACTAAAGGTTCAGGCGAAATTGATGAAGAAATTTGAAAAACTATACAATAAATAGCATATAATTTTACAGAATTATTTTTACATGTATCCATACTCATATGTCACCTTGTAACACGCTAATATTAGTTTAGAGCAACATCTCGAGATAGAGAAGTCCTACTTTAATCATCAGAATACAGAGAGTCTGCTGGCGTAAATATCAGTTTACACTCAGTAACATTTTGCACCTTAGGATATTGATTGCCTTTTTTGGATTCAAATGATAAAAGAAAAATCTTGAAAAAACTGGAAGGGAGTTCTACAAGCGATAAGTGTAAGAAAAGAAACTTTTAGCACAGAACTTCTGCTCCGACGAACTTAAATCACTGATGCCCCCGCCATAAGAATATACTCGTGCAACCAGACTGGCAACAAGGTCCCACCCATTTACAGTTAGATCAACCAAATGCAGCCGACAATTCTACACCACCAGCCTCTTTTCTCGCACTTCCCGCCTCTGGAACGTCCTTTTATATACTTGCTTTCCTGACGGCTACAACATCCAGGAATTTAAATGCAAAGTCAGTTCCCATCCCTTATCTACTTGACTCCAGTCACCCTGTATATATTTTCCTTTTTCTCTACTTTCGTAACTATCTTTACACCTGTGTTTCCATCCTTCTCTTGCCCTTTCTTTGACACCACCTATAACATGTTCGTCTTTCTCTTCACTCTACTCCTGTCGAAACTTTTGCTCTTATGTAGCCCCCCTGCGCATCAGTGCAGTACTGCCTTGCTTGGTGTGAAAGGATTAAAAATAAAGAACTTCAATTTCTGGCGGACCACAGAAATTTTATCATTTTTACTAGGCCACCATAGTTAGATGTCATTATTTACCCAATAATAATTTGATGGCAACAGAAGAAAATTTGGTTTCGAAATATGATATGCGCTAAAAACCAAGGTTCGGAGCCCCGGCCATTGAGGAAATTTCCCCAGAATAATTATCATGAAAGTATTTATAAAAAGTCATAGTAAAGATACGTTGGTTGACGCCATGTCAAGTCCAATAACGTAAGATTTCTATGTGATTCAACACATATATGCAGAGAAAGATTTATACTTTTCTGAGCTATATTTGTAGAAACGCGAACGTAAGGAAAACGGGCATAATTCAAAATCAGAACGATGATTTTATTTTCTGCATGCAATTGAAACTTTAATTTTTTTTGTTATATGTTGGTTTTAAATAATTCACATAGTGGATACATAAGAGTTTCATTTGAAGAATTACTCTGGGTGTAAAAATTACTTTTTTTACATGTTTACTTTAAAACATGTACTAAAAGTAATGACTTCCAATTGAATCAAAACATAGGTTATCACTATGTACAGTCACTTTAAAGGTTTCAGACTCGTTTTGAATTTCTTACAAGTGTATGACATGCATTGTAAGTAAATAAAAAGTATGTTGCTGTTTCATTGCATTTTTGAGATTATTTATAGATTAATTAAATTGTATGCTAAGCCGAAATACTTTCGACGATTGAAACTAAAGAAGAGACCGGGTGAAGCCACCCACGTCGCTGGTGTTAGGGGACGAAATAAAAGTGGACAGATTTTTTAAAAAATTATTTTTATGAAATAAAAACCTACCTTGTTACACAAGTTTAACCATTTTAAATTTAATTCAACTGCCGAATTTTGATAAGTCGTAATTTGTTATCTAAACTTATTTATAAATGGAACATTGTCTCTGTGTGTGTGTCCGTGTCCGCTACCTATAGACTCCGAAACGGCTGAACAGATTTTCTTGAAAATTTACACAGTTAGACCATAAGCGTCTGCGAGCGTTCCTAGCTAGGTTTTGTGTCGAGGTCCTCCCGATAAATATCGAAAATCGATAATCGAAAAAATTCGGGTTATAGAAGGAGTAGTCCGATTTTAATCAAATTTGATACACTAATAGACAAAGACATAAGAAACAATATTCAGAAATTTCAAGGCTGCAGTTCTTACAATAGTGCAAAAATTCAATAAGATCCCCGATATCGGAAATCGATGCCCCCGATATTCTATCGAATCTGATCAAAAACCGATATTCAGCCATCAATATGGCTCATTTTCCCCAATTTTACTCCCAATGGGTACGATAAGTTTTCTAGACTTACTGAGGTTAGTTTATCCTTGGTTGAATTATTTGAAATAATCGATACCCCGATATCCTACCGGGCCTGATCAAAATCAGTTTTTCAGCATTTTTATCTTAGTTTTTGCTTCGGGTTTGACTCTAAGTAAGTATAATTGTAGTTCTTAGTCTCAGCCATACCATTTACTCAGAGGACTTATTTAGCCTTAAAAATTCAGTTTACGACAAAAAAACTTATTTGATATCGATACCAGGAAATCAAAATTTGACTTAGATCCATTTATTTTTCTTTCAGTCTACGGTTTCGCTTTAACTAGAAACAACTATTGCTTTTTAGTCTTTCGTGCCAAAGTCCAAAGAGTCTGAGTTCCAGGACTATGGATTAGTTTTAAAGCTTTCATTACACCCGAGCAACGCTGGGATATACTGCTAGTTTAAATATATGTGTAAACCTATAAACTTTGTCTGTGTGTCCGTTATTTATAGACTCCGAAACGGCTGAACTAAAATTCTTGAAAATTTACACAGTTGTACTATAAGCGTCTGCGAGTGTTCTTAGCTAGGTTTTGTGTAGGGGTACCTCCGATAAATATCGAAAATCAATAATCGAAAAAAATCGGGTTATAGAAGGAGTGGTCCGATTTTAATCAAATTATATACTCTCATAGACACAGACATAAGAAACGATATTCAGAAGTTTCAAGGTTGCAGTTCTTACAAAAATGCAGAAAATCGATCATATATATATATATAAAAGGCAAGATGTTTGTGTGTGTGTCTGTTTATCTGCCTGTATATCTGTATTTTTTTCAGTCCTTTTATTTTAGTTTTTGCTTCGGGTTTGGCTCTAAGTAGGTATAATTGTAGTTCTTAATCTCAGCCATCATATTATTTACTCAAAGGACTTAATTAGCCTTCAAAATTCAGTTTACGACGAACAAACTTATTTATTATCGATACCAGGAAATCAAAATTTGACTTACATCCATTTTTCTTTCAGTCTACGGTTTCGCTTTAACTGGAAACAACTATTGCTTTTTAGTCTTTCGTGCCAACGTCCAAAGAGTCTGAGTTCCAGGCCATGGATTAGTTTTAAAGCTTTCATTACACCCGAGCAACGCCGGGCTATACTGCTAGTATATATCATAATCGATGAATTAGCAAGGATGAATCTTCAAGCCTCAAAACTGAATTCTTCGTTAAGGAAATGTTGTGTGTCTCGTGAGTCGCTGGGGTATAATTTGTTTAAGGTTCTGAAGATATTTGTGAAAACTTTAATGCATATTTTTACAAACCAGCAACTGCAACTTTATCGCGTCCGTAAAGTTTGGAAAGTGTTATGCTATTGCCCTTATAATAAATGTTAGGCTGCCTATTGAAAAAACATCACTGAAAAAAATCTTGGAACTCGGTTAGTCTATTCCAACATACACGCCATACATAACTGACAATGTACAATATATTACCTTAAACGGCAGAGGTAATTGAGAGGTACATCCTGCCGTGGGTAAGGTCAACAAAGCACAAAGGTGGTTGACACATATATCCGGCAGTAGATAATGTTAACAAAAACAACAAAAGGACACGTGACGTGCTTGAATGGCAATGGCCAGCAAGGATGTGATTGACAGATACATCCGATCATGGATTTACCAGGGACAAGGGTCGTTGAGAGATATGTCTGGCGTAGATGATGTCAACAAAATGGCAATCCGAAAAAGCAAAACTGCGCAGGAGTTTTAAGACCATATAAAGCCTAGAATTTAGGGCTGAAGGAACAAAAATTGGCTAACGACTCTCGACGGCTCCTTCGTGTGTGCGATCTCTCTCTGACTGTTCTCCTGCTCCACATAAGTATCACCGACGAAGAATAAAATATAAGATTATTTTTTTTATATACGTGTTCCTTGGTGTTTGTCCTGATTCAGCGGCAGTATATAACTTACTTACCAATTATTATATTTTTCTCTCACTAAAAATCACTTTAATTTTGGAAAATTATTCGTTCTTGTAGAACAACGCTAAACTATATTTATTAAATACATCGACATAAAAGGCATTAAAATTCCTCAAACTTCTGGCTAGCTTAAAGTTTAGACCATGATGTTAAAAAAAACAAGTAAATAGGTACTGACTTGGCGGTTCCACTCCAGCCACTTCCCCGCCGACGGGATGTGGCTTCCTTCTGTCGGTTCTGTAAATACTTTCATGGCTTCTGCTCCGCTGAACTTAAGTCACTGGTGCCCTTGCAACAGGTGTTTACTCGTGCAACCAGACTGGCAACTGGGTCACATACACTCACAGTTAGATCAACCAAATGCAGACGACAATTCTACTTCTCCAGCTTCTTTTCTCGCACTTCCCGCCTGTGGAGCTCGCCTCCATATTCTTGTTTTCCTGACGGCTACAACCTCCATGAATTTAAATGCAATGTCAGTACCCATCTCTTAACCACTTGACTCTAGTTCCTTCTACACCCCCCACCTGTTTATCTTTTCCTTTCTTTCCACCATTGCAACTGTCATCACACCTGTATTCACATTTTTAACTGGTTCGTCCTTCTCTTTACTCTCCTCCTCTCTAATCTTTTTACTCTTATGTTGCCCCCTAATCATCTTTACTCGTATGCACATCAATGGTGTTGCCGATTTGCTCGGAGTGATACGATTAAAAAAAAGTATTAACGAACATAAATATATATAACAGTATGTTTTCTGCTAGAAAACTATGTGTGTGTCATATTCATTTGGTATCGGATTTATTGCTATAATGATGACAGGTGACTAACTTGCCAGGAATTAATCGACGGCGATACAATGAATGTTTAGTGCTAGAGCAGTGAAATCTTGCATTTATTAATTTCAAACCTTTTTATTAATAACTGTTTTTTTTTTCAGTAAAATATTATGTGACTGTTAAAAGAAGACTTCAAATGTAGCGAATTCTATTGAAAATGAACAAAATTCGACTTCGTAGTGTAATCAAGTAACTGCAGAAAAAGAATTTAGCCCCCAACAGATTGATGTTGACGTGGTTACTAAATTAAGGGGATACCGCCCCAGCTTTATCAACAGCGCAGAAGTGGATATCTAAATTTAAGAGGGGAAGGAAGAGTTGTGAAGATTACCCAACGTTTAGACGTCCTGAGGCTGCCACTACAGAAGAAAACATTGATCGTGTTATTATTCCGTCAGTATTATATTCCGTCAGTCAGTTAAGTACCATACGTGAAACACGCTTGGGCGATCATGTCTGGAAAGAGACATAACTGACTGGGAAGAAGATTATCCCACAGTAGGTTGCCATTGCTTTCTGCGGTAAATTGGTTGCCAGCCAAGGGTATAGAACCCAATCTGTCCTGTTATTTAATCCCTAACTGGATATCCACTGCACCACAACGCACATCCGCAGATATTAGAGATTATTTTAAAAACAGGACGAAGCTACTAATTCATTGAATTTGCAAATTAAAAAATAAGGAATGCAGAATCTGAACGCAATATTAAAACTTGTGTTTAAAGATTATACACTGAATATTCTCACTTTGGATGACTCACAATAATGAATAAATTAAGATTCCACTGTAGAAGCGATTTGGAATCATTTGGATTCAAAGAAATATCTAAAAAAATCAAATTCTCTCGATAATGGTGAAAATATGTAGGATGAGGAAGAAAACTGGTCTCAGTTGAGAACGCTATTCATGAGGTCATCAAATTGATGGAGAAAAAAAATTTTTGTTCAGGATTAAAGAATGTACAAGTGCACGTAATTTGCAGAAATATCTTACTTTAAAAATTTAGAACAGCGAAAAGTAAGTGAAATGAAAAATAAATAAGCCAATGGAAAATAAAACTTACTGAGCATTAAACATTGTAAATATAGATTTAATTTCTCATATATTGCGATAAAGTTTTGTGTTTTATTAATTTATAGTTATATTACACATGCCACATAATCTCCTAATCCGTCCTCATTTCGGAACTATTCTGCCGTTCGGATATGAAGAATTATACAGTATTTTGCGTCCTGATCTTCCATTCTTTTAGTAAATCATCAGTTATCTTCTAAGAATGTTCATTCATCTTCTCTTTTACACCGTCTGAATATATTTTTTTTTCTTTTTGGATAAATAAAACACAATTTACAACTTATAATACCTATGAGTCATTGTCTTTTTATCTTCTGTGCGGAATTTTTCGTTGACCCCACTTCACCTGACACACACCTGATGTTGGAAAGACGAGATTCGACGATATAACCTAATCCTGAATTTAAGTTCTTCTTCCACAATCAGACTTATTTCACCCAACAACATTTTCGGGGGTGGCGTAAAAAGACATGACATGTGTCAGATAAAGGAAACATCGGACACTTACCTGCATACCACGTATTCTTAGGGTCAAGATATCTTGAAAGGTACTGGATACCCAATTATTTGATTACTAACCCATTCACTCATCACAGTCCTGACCGATGGCATGCCTTTATTTTACTATATTAATGGTCTTATTTCTTCCCCCAGAGATATATACACTGATAAGCATACACGGACAAGTACTACAGTATATATGTATATATATATATATATATATATAGGAAAGCCAATATACGAACTTACATCTGCCCACACAAATTCGTTCACTTACTCAAGACAAGATGAATACAGATACACATTCCCTAATAAACATGAAAGTAAATCTATCTTTGTAAATTTGAGGACATCATGTGCATATATATATATATATATATATATATATATATATATATATATATATATATATATATACTAGCAGTATAGCCCGGTGCTGCTCGGGTGTAATGAAAGCTTTAAAACTAATCCATGGTCCTGGAGCTCAGACTCTTTGGATGTTGGTACCAAAGACTAAAGAGCAATAGTTTTTCCAGTTAAAGCGAAAGCGTAGACTGAAAGAAAAATGAATGGATGTAAGTCAAATTTTGATTTCCTGGTATCGATATCTAATAAGTTTTTTTCGTCGAAAACTGAATTTTGAAGGCTAAATCAGTCCTCTGAGTAAATGGTATCATGGCTGAGACTAAGAACTACAATTATACTTACTTAGAGCCAAACCCGAAGCAAAAACTAAAATAAAAGGGTTGAAAAAATACAGACATACAGGCAGATAAACAAACATACGCGCGCGCACACACACACACACACACACACACACACACAAACATCTTGCCTTTATATATATATATATATATATATATATATATATATATATATATATATATTATCGATTTTCTGAACTATTTTAAGAACTGCAATCTTCAAACTTCTGAATATCATTTCTTATGTTTTTGTCTATGAGTGTATGAAATTTGATTAAAATCGGAGCACTCCTTCTATAACCCGATTTTTTCGATTATCGATTTCCGATATTTACCGGAGGTACTTCCACACAAAACCTAGCTAAGAACACTCGCAGACGCTTACAGTACAACTGTGTAAATTTTCAAGAAAATCGGTTCCGCCGTTTCGGTGTCTAAACGTAACGGACACACACACACACACACACACACACACACACACACACACAGACACACACAGACACACTCACACTCACACTCACACACACACACGCACGCACGCACGCACGCACACACACACACACACACACACACACACACACACACACACACAGACAAAGTTCCATTTATAAATAAGTTTAGATTTTAATTTGTGTAAAAAATTTACCTTCAGAAATTTTGTTGATGCTGAAATCAGAATTAACCAGTGGTAAAAACAATGTTACTTGCTTTTCTTTTTAAATATTCAAGTATTATTAAAATTTAAACAAAAAACTGCATGAAAATCTTATTTTTATCTTATAAGTTTCAGAGTAGATGAAATATAGGAATGCCTGATTTTAAATTTCAGTCCAGGTCAGAGAAACGCAAAATTGTCAGATATTCAATTATAATAAAAGCTAACGGAAAAAGTTCTGTCAGTTTTTTGATTAGTCATTGAATGATCGGAAATATATACTAAATGCGTGTAGCAATTGTTTTCAAATTCATACGGCCGGAAGTAGCAGCATCAGACGTTATAAAAAACACGCGTACCGTGCCTGGCCATCAGTTATAAGTCGGACAGCTGTGAGAAGGGTGGAAGTGTCTAATGATCTCGTTCGGGGCTGTTTGCTTTACGACTTCAAAGTGGGCTTATCAGCAGCTGCATCAAGTCACCGCATATGTTAAGCGTTTGGGGATAGTGCTGTGGATGAGTGTATTACAAGGCGTCTCTTCATGATAAGCCTCGCAGTGGATGACCACAGGTCTTGAATGACGCAGTTCCTAAGGCGGCCACTGAAGTGGACAGTAGTCTAACGTGTGGTAAACTTGCAAGACAGTTCAACGTTTCCGATGAAACAGTTTGACTTTACTTGCACCCCCTAGGTAAGACGTACAAACTAAGCAAGTTGGTTCCGCAAACGCTGTTGGATGTCCACAAGGGACAACGAGTGGCAGCCTGCTTATCGCTGCTTTCTCGCCACCGTACCGCATCCTTATTCAATCGAGTGCTTACCAGTGATGAAAAGTGGCTTCTGTAAGAAACACCCAAATGTCCATACATTGGTTGTCTCCTCAGGATGCTGTCCCTCACACCGCAAGACCGCCTATGCACCTACGCAAGATTATGCTTTGTTTCTGATGGACAGTTCGTCAAGTGGTACATTATGAACTGCTACCAACGGGCCAAACGGTCACTGGAGACCTCTACTCGCAGCAATTGAAACGTGTGCAACAGGCATTGCGCCAGAAGGACCCAGCAGTGCTGAATCGCAAAGGTGTGCTTTGCCTCCATGACAACGCCAGGCCGCATGTCGCGCGAGTGGTCAGGGATACCATACAGCCACGTGGGTGGGAGAATTTGTGCCATTCACCTTATTCACCTGACCTTGCGCCATCCGATTACCGCCACTTCCACTCCCTGGATAATCATCTTCGTGGGAAATCCTTCACCAATGGAGCAGACTTGCGCAAAGCCCTCACGGACTTCTTTGCGTCAAAAGCCCCCGAGTTCTACCGCAAGGGTATTGAATAGCTGGTGACACGTTGGCAGAAGGTGCTTGATTCCGATGGCGATTACTGCGAAGACTAAATATAAGTTACACATACTGTGAAATTTTTTGGTTACGTTGTATTTCTTTCGATTTGACGATTGTGGCATGTGACACGATAACTAGGCGTATATGTATTTTATTATAATAGATTAAAATAGAAAATGGTTAAGAATAGAAAATAGTTTAAAAACATATTTAACACAACTGAAAAAGAAGAAAAAAAATAAATAAACGCTTTTTCTTTTATGAGGAAAATTGTGGAAGAGACACCGGTATCCGATTACTGTTTTAAATTCTACCACTCCTCCGGTAAATATTTGACTCAGTGATTTAATGTGATAAAGAAATAAGTTCAGGAGGTAGGTTTTCGAATGACCAGGTCAAAGGCTGTCTTTTACTGTATCTTGACCACACATTAAGAATTTTCTGGCGGAAGATTTATTAAGATAAAAAAAAAAGATAACTGAAATTTCAGACTTACAGTCGCCAATGTTTATCACCGGTGGTCTAAAGCATTTCCGGATTTTCGGATTTCCGGATCAATTTTAAATAAATCAGGTAATTTTTCCGAGTCAGATCAGTAGAGTAGAGTAGAGAGAGTCAGTTAAGTGAGTCAGTCAGTTGAGTGAGTAGAATCTCCGTTCGTCTTGATTCGGTCGGTTCGGATTTGTTGATCTCCATTAATTAGAGTTAGAGCTGTGTGTCACATTCGCCTGCCCCAACCGAAAAGGCTAACTCTAAACGAAATAAAGCATCCTTTCAACTCATCCTAGTTGTGGAAGTTCGTTCCTTTTAGTTCAATCTTGTACCCCCATCCGGCAAACATCACAGCGTGGAGAACGGCCGCTGGAGAAAATTGTTCGGACGTGTCCGTTGGGGTGTTACAGGCAATTGTTTTTTTTTTATTTGCTTAAATTCGTCGTTTCTTGATTGTTTTTTTAAGAAATGCTTTATAGTATTAAATTAACTTTGAAATAATCAGTCAGATATCCAAAGTTTTCATTAGTTGTTTTCACTTTTGATTGACTTAGCGAAGCTTTTTTGCCTTCCATAGACAAGGCTGAGGCTAACATCCAGGAGAGTAACTCGCTGGGACTTTTCGGGCCACCGTTTTCCGCTGATATAAAACCGAAATATCATATTGAACCAACTGCCAGGTATGCAGCTAGTGAGGTTGTGTCGTTCTAGGTAAGTCTTCTCGCCAGAATCTAACTTACACATTCACATTCCTGTTACATCTGCTCTGGTACTTATTCTGAGTATTTAGAGATTCTCGATCAAATTAAAAGAAGAATCAGCAATGTTATCGGTCCTGACCTGGCAAATGCTTCAGTAATTTTTCTCAGTGTATTTATTATTTTAATATATAAATACTATCATGGTAATTGTTCTGATGCGCTTTCCCATTTCGTTCCGAGACTTTAAGAATTTAAGCGCAGTACTGGATTGACAGCTAGGTCTCACTGTATTACAGTTGAAATGGCTAAATATAACTCACTTTTATGCTAGCAGTTTCTTCTCTCGTACTTCACGCTTATGGGATTCTCTTCCGGCTTCTTACATTCGAGTCAACTTAAATACTAAAAAAAATTAAATGCACGGTCAATCGTTATCATATGCCTCTTTAATGTTTTTCTTTTTCTAATATTCTTTCATGTTACCCCTTGCATTTTAGTGGCTTTATTGCATTGTTTGGCGTGAAATGATTAAAAATCTCTATGAGCAATAGTCTCAGGAAAAACAGTTATGAATATACTTTTCATTTTGCTATTCAAATTTATCTTTGAAAATGGTTACCTGTCTAGGTACATGCAGAAAAGTTGAGAAGAATATCACATTTTAGAAGTAAAAACGGTTGTAAATATTCACAGAGGATTAATAATAATTTTTGGGAAGCTTGTACTTGTTACAAGTAAATGAGATCAAGAGGCACTTACATAACAATGGGTTTTCAATGAAAATGAATTAGAAACAAGCTATGCTCTTATGATTATAAATGCAGCTAAGAATTTTATATGAAAGTTACAAGAAGAAAAGCATTTATGGTGATAATCATTTTTGAAATCCCCAGATTTCTGCCTTCTTGATGGATTGTGTGCTTTTACACTTCAAATTGTTATAAACATAGAAAAACAAGCATTACCTTTTGACTGATTCTCGTAGCATAATAGGGAAGGAATTACAGCCATGACGCAATTCACTCTGCATGAAATTTAGAATAGGAATGATTTACTGCTTGGCATTCGCACCGGAATCTCCAGTACAAACTTTTCAGAATGTTTAGATAGCAATCTGAGTACAGTATAGAAGAACAGAAAAGAGTTGGATGAATCAAATTGTGATTACGAAGGTGTTTGGCGGGATTACTAGTGATGGCGTCATATTACCTCTATTCATTTTCACGCAGGCCTCTTTTAAAACGTTATTCTGAAGGAAATTTTTAGTAACTCACAATTAGCGAGTTATAACACTTCGCGATCTTCACGTAAAGTCAACGCACTAAAAAAAACCCTTCGAATAATACACAATAATGATCGCGAAAAAATTATCTCGAGTAATTAACTCAGAAACAATCTCTTTAATGATACACGACACCGGAATAATGCACAACACTGAGCACACTAAGACTTCTGTCTGAATGTTTCATATATTTAATATTTATGGTTACGTGCTCCCAGTAGTACAATTCATTCAATGGTTACGTTTGTTACCTGGAGATTCGTGGTCGACCACACGTGTCAGTATTGACTCTTTCTTCCTACATTACAGCCTTAGACTCAACACGGAGGCCTACTTCATATAGTGCTGCCCTTGATCAAGAGGGTGTATGCAGGAAGACCCTATGTCAGACAACAAGACTCTACACCATTCCACACAAGCAGATGAACTCAGTCATGAGTTTCACACAATTTCTGCGACGACATCACCTGTTACATCCGACCAACTATCTAAACAGCAATCCCTTTCATTGTTATACGTTGCACGGATTTGAATTATAGGCTAACAAAATTCCTTTTAACACCAAAAATGAACCGAAGGCAAGGATTAGGGCAACATTCACCAACTAAAACAAGGAGGCCGTCCAAAAGAGATTAAGGAGATTCTGAAGTCACCTGGATGCCGTGGTTAAAGCCAATGTCGATTTCACTGAAGAAATTTACGTTTTAGTATTTCAAGATAATTTTGCGTAATTTTAGTAAATATATATGTTAAAATGAGATATCAGTGTTATTTTCAATTTTGCGTAATTTAGATGACAATATATTCATCGCAACTTACATACATACATATGTTTTATGCGGATTTTATACACGGCGTTCAATTTGGTCAGCCATTTTTAAAGCATTATTTTTATAAAGCCGTTTTCTTATATTAATAACTTAACATAAAATCAAGTGTATAGATTCTGTATTTTTTAAAGATGATCTTTCCCCAGACACTATAGACTGGCGCCACGAAGTGCTTAACCCAGTAACAAAAAGCACATCGCTTAAACACGTTCAACTTTAAGAACAACACTAATGGTTAGAACGTGTAACTAGAAAAATAATCGAGATGTTATCTACCGAAATCAAATGAATTTAAAGGACATTACCATCCCTAACAGAAACAACCATAATTAGACTTGAAGATAGTTTTTCGGAAAAAAATTGTTTTAAAAAATATTATTAAATCCAGTAAGCAAAGTTTTTGATCAGTGAATGCTGACTGTTACCACGCGTGTATTATTATATAATTATATTGTTGAATGTTATTTGATGATCGAAAGATTATTTGCACTTGTTGAGAGAATTTGGTTTAAAACCATTTAAAGTGAAATCATCTGAATAAACCTAATACGAAACAGAATAAATGAAAAAAGTGTGGTATTAGCAGCCTGGTGTCCCTATCTAATAAAACAAATTTGTATTATTTGAATAACAGGAGTTATGTTCGCTGAAGGTGTTGTTGTGAAATGTCACGTGTTATCATGAGAATGGAATACTTTATTAATAAATAGTGAGACAGTTTGTTTGGCTGATAAATATATAATATAAAATTGTATTTTAAATCTACTAGGATATATAACCGTTACTTTAAAGGTAATTACCATTAGTAATTACCATTAGTTGCTAGTATCAACAATTTATTTATTCCTTTTTCCGAAAAAGTGAGAAAAGGCAGAACTGTTGGATGGATGAGGCAAACATCTTCAGTCATCCGTTATTGATTGTCTGGCATATATATATAAAACGGAGAATACTTGGTATATAAGTCAGGTAAATCCCGTTAGAGACGAACTCCAAAGAAAAGGTTAAATTTATTTGTTTAATTTAACAGAGTAATATAATTTAGAAAAATTTTGAAAAATATTTTAAAAATTGTAAAGAAATTGTAGAATATATAAATTATTTTCTGGAAGATATATATATATATATATATATATTTCATTTTTAAACGAGTTATTTCGCTACCATGATTGGTGTCTTCAGGCGATTTTTAATAACTGATTTTACCGTTTACCGGTTTTCTTTTTAACAACGTTCTTGTGTTCATTTATGAATATTGTACGTTCATAAATTCTCTGCCTCAAGAACATTCAAATAAAACACAGTTACAAGAGCGTTCTTAAAAAGAAAAACGGTAAAGGAAAATCAGTTATTAAAAATCACGTGAAGACACCACTCATGGTAGAAACCGGGGTCGCGTAATAACTCGTAATAACTCGATTAAAAATGGAAAATATTCAAAAGTTCTACAATTTAATGGTATCAAACACATTTTTAATACAAATGTGTACTGGCCTATCACTATTATGATAAAAAATTACGTATTAAACAACCAACATATATATAGTCATCCGCAGATATATATATATATATATATATATATATATATATATATATATATCTGTCTGCGGAGGACTACATATATATATATATGTAGTCCTCCGCAGACAGTTATATATATATATATATAGCCCTCGCAGACAGTTATATATATATATATATATATATATATATATATATATATATGTAGTCCTCCGCAGACAGTTATATATATATATATATATATATATATATATATATATAGATTTATATCGCCCTCCGCAGACAGTTATATATATATATATATATATATATATATATATATGTAGCCCTCCGCAGACAGATATATGTGTGTGTGTGTGTGTGTGTGTGTGTGTGTGTGTAGTCCTCCGCAAACAGATATATATATATATATATATATAATCGTTTCAACGCAAGCAATGGTGTTCTGCTACTAGTGCGCAGGGGGCTACATAAGAGGAGGGCAAAGGGCAAAAGGAATAGGTTACGGGAGGTGTCGGAGAATGGATAATGGAAGGATGGGAATATTGGTGTGAAGAGTGTTGCATGACAATAGAGTTGAAAGAGAAAAATAACAGGATACAGTTGATGTCGAAGAAAGGGTAAGTGAAGGATGAGAGGCAAGGAGATAAGAGATGGTAATTAACTCTTGGAGATTGTATGTTGTCAAGGAAACATGTATACAGAAGGGAGTTCCACAGGCGGGAAATGCGAGAAAAGAATCTGTGGAATAGAAGTGTCGGCTACATTTGACTTCTTTGACCTTAAGAAGGGTTGGACCTAGTTGCCTATCTATTAGCTCGAGTAAATTCGTGTAGAGGGGACATCAGGTGCTGTAAGCGTTTAGTGACCGATGTGCGTTGTTTTGCAGTGGATATCGGCTCGGAAAGAGAAATCGGTGAGGCGAGTTCGAATTCCAGTTGAATACTCTGTATTCACTTAAGCACTGGTACCCTTGAGAAAAGTATTAATCCGTCCCTTCCCTCCAGTTTTGGGTTAAATAACAGGGTACGACTTGGAGACCTTAAAATCAAATCTCAATGAATCTTGATACTCAAAAAGAAAAAAGTATTACTCGACCAAAACTTTTATAAAAAAAAACAAAAAAAAACAACAATAAATTGTTGAAAGAAATAGGTATTACCAGCAATAAATAAATAAAATTTAGTTGGCAATAAATGACCCGCCGCGCTATAAAAACAAAACAACCAACCAGATCTTTCTATTCTAATCTGATCAAATAGGCAGTGCCAATATTGTAGAGTTTTAGAATGACTAATTTAAATAAGTTTTCTTGTGGTGCAGTGGATATCGGCTTGAAACGAGAAATCGGGGAGCCGAGTTCGAATTCAACTTGACATTGCCTGCATTCACTTAAGCACAAATACCTTTGGGAAAATTATTAATCCGTCTCTTCCCTCCAGTTGTGGGTTAAATAACAGAACAGTTTGGGTTCTATAGCTTTCGACGGCAACCAGTCTACCGCAGAAAGTAATGGCAACTTATTGCGGGATAATCTTCTGCGCATTCAGTCATGTCTCGATAGCAGCATGACCGCTCAAGTGTGTATCATGCACAGCACGTAACTGGTTGGTATTTACTAAACTTAATCCGAAATAAATATTTGGATTATAGGATGGATCAAATTATATTGATTCCGTAAGCCTAAAATGCTAAGCACTATAGAAGAGAGAAATATTTCGCTCATTATAACTCTTTATAATGTTAGGCCATCAGAAAACTGAAATCTAAAATACTACAACTTGGGAAATATATATATATATATATATATATATATATATATATATATATATATACACACGCTCATTATTCCATCTTCGTAGAATCTGATATATTAACCTTTGTCAAAATTTTGGAATTTTGACACAAAGTCACAATTCTTCATTAATGATTCAACTGCGCAGACCTCAGAGATGCTACGGAAACAGACGCCAAGTGCTTTCATGATTTTTTCTTCGCGAAACACGTCTGTAATTAATATATATATATATATATATATATATATATATATATATATATATATGTGTGTGTGTGTGTGTGTGTGTGTGTGTGTGTATTCAGCTGAAATTAAAGCCAAAATACGATGTTTAGAACGGCTTATGATTAAACATAAACAGACATTCATTGTCTGTTATATTTAATAGTATATGTTTAGAGATTTATCTGCTGCCTCAATACACTAAATTTAAGTTACATGATGCCGCAGCATTAAATGATTCCAAAACCAAGAAATTTCAATGGAGCCTCAATAAACGACAAAACACAGCCAAACAGGAATTACAATTAATCAACACTGAAATTGTACGTGTTTAAGGAATTTTACAACCTTCTACCACAACTGAAAAATTCAAGGAAATATTGGATTTATTATACAATACAACACAAAATGAACATTATTCCCAAAAACAAGTCATCCAAAAAAGCTAAACAAATTATATAAAGAGAAAACACTTTTACCAAACATCAATGGCAACTTCATTAACCTATCGGATTACCAACTCATTCCTGATGAAATAGAATTCCTTAATCTGGTCACATGACATTACATTGCATTTAGACATATGGTTCTGATAACATTTTGGTCTCTCACGCGGTGTAACGTCATAGAACTGCATTACAAGTTTACGAACTGCGTCTACTATTCAGTGACTGTTATCGTTGCATTGCAATATTATATGTCAACACAAAATAAAGTCATCTTTGATGGGGGATGTCTTTATGTTAACGTCCATGTGACCTCTCTGAAGATGGTTCATGTGAGCCGAAAGCTTATAACCAGCGTAATAAAAAATATCAAATGTTGGACAATTCTTGCCTTTATTTTCACCTGAAATTAAAGCCAAAATACGGTGCTTAGGACGGCTCATGATTAAACAACTCTTATATTAGACAATTCAGGTTTACATGATTTATCTGCTGTTTTGATAAAATATATATATATATATATATATATATATATATATATATATATACTACCGTTTGTTATTATTACTTTGCAACATTTTACAAGGCAGGCCAGGAAGCCTTTGCTTCGGCCAGCCAATACGAAGAAGAGACTAGCATGGGGAAGAGAGCACAAAAACTGGACACCAGAACATCTCATTGTGAAGTATTAACAAAGAACAATTCTATTTTCATTTAGAATTATCTACTTGGCAGTAAATACTAAAAATAGTATGAAATACTATATAATTTCTTTTAAAAAACTGGGGTGGCCTAATTATTGTAGCCGGTTTTGTATAAGATCACCTGTAAAATATTATAAAATCTTAAACACAGCACATCGTCTGTTATTTTAACGAAACTTGCATAAAAGATGGATTCTTGCGTAAATACGATATATATATATATATATATATATATATATATATAATTGTGTATTAAATTTCTTAAAATAACTAAAAGTGAGTGGGGTGTAAACCACAGCTCCACAAGAGTTAATAAAATCAGAAAAAAAGTAACTCACAGTCCTTCCAAAAGTTTCAGTGATCTTATGATGTGATCTCTTTGCCTTCACAAACTAGGACGATGTAATTTTAAATAAATAGCCTCAAGAACGCAAATGATAAGCGGTTTGAGCATTTGCAGGACAGTGTCCTCATACATGGTGGCACAATCTTGATTATTTAACCAATGCTGACCGATAACTGGCTCCTGGACGGCCTGAGTAGGTCTTGTATTAAGTCCAGGATTACTGGAGCAAATATATATGCGAGGACATGCTGTGATACGCCGGAATCCAATCGAAGATTCGTCCGTCCTACATGCATCGCATAATTGTCGATCAAAAATAATGTTTATAACCAGTTTCGTTAATTTCCGATACATATATATATATATATATATATATATATATATATATATATATATATATATATACGGAAATTAATGAAACAGGTTATAAACACACACACACATATATATATATATATACATATATATATATATATATACGTACGGATGCATGCACTCATATGTATATACGAGTGAAGGCTGATAATTTCTCGGAAAAATCAAAAATCTATTAACCCTAACATATATATATATATATATATATATATATATATGTTCATATATATGTACGGATGCGTGCACTCATATGTATATACGAGTGAAGGCTGATAATTTCTCGGAAAAATCAAAAATCTATTAACCCTAACATATATATATATATATATATATATATATATGTTAGGGTTAATAGATTTTTGATTTTTCCGAGAAATTATCAGCCTTCACTCGTATATACATATGAGTGCACGCATCCGTACGTATATGTTTACTAATTTGTTTAAATAAATATGTATGACTATGTATTTGTATAAATAAATATATATGACTATGTATTTGTACGTTTACAGGTGTGTATTTCTGTAGAGACCTTGTTCTTCGCTTATTCAAAGATGTGTGTGCGTATTTGTGTGTGTTTGTCTCTGTGTGTCTGTGTGTGTGTGTGTGACAGTTTGTGTGTGTGTGTTTGCGTCACTGTGTGTATATGTGTATGTGAGAGACAGAGAGTGAGAGAGAGGGAGCGAGAGGTGTGGGGAGAGAGAGAAAGAGTGTTTTGTTTCTGATTTCTTGTTGTGCAACGTTCAAAGCAAACCCAGAAGCACATGTTCTCATCTGCGTCAATCGAAATCCCTAGGTTTCAGGTTTCAAAACATAAAAGCTATGTTTTACTCTACTTGAATGGTCGAGACCTTGTGTTTCATCAGGACCGTCAGATGATGTTAATAAAATCAAAACGAGATTAAATAAATATTGAAAAAGTAAAAGAAATAAAGAAATTGGACTAATCGGTCGTCCAGACGAAAGCAAATTAATTTATAAAAGAAAAAGTTTACTTAGAGAAAAATATTTTTTAAATGCCTGTATTTTCTAGACTTTAATGCAATGATCTGAAAAGTGAAACTGAATTTCGTATTGTTCATTTTATTGTGAAGGAACTTAAATATATATATATATATATATATATATATATATATATATATTTTGCGGGGGGTGGTAATCGCTTCTGAATTTCATAATTTTTTTCTGATTGATATTAGAGTTTGTAAATTTTAGATATGAAATATGTTTTAAAAATACTCTTGTGAATTTTTTTTATAAATATATAGTCAAAATAAATCATATGTTGATTAATAATTGAACTTTTTACCATTGAAAATGTATTTTAAATTCCATGGCCAATAAACACATCTTATAAAAAAAAAAAAGAAGATTATCCATGGGGAAGCGAAAAATGCCAGGTACGGATGGAGCGAAATGACAAAACTAAAGCTTAATATCTATGATAGTTTTTAGACTTGGGCGGTCATAGCTCCTCATAATTTCCTGAGCTCTGAGAAAAGTTGTCTTTTTATTTTCTCCATTAACCATTTTCAGAAACTCTTCAGGTGGGTTATGCGTTACTTTTCTCGGTCCCTCTTGCCTTCCATGTTTTCTGCGAGTGTCGAATTTCCTAAGCCTTCTTTTAATTTTAATTGTCCCTTTCAGATTCTAAGTATCTGTTTTGTTTCCTTTTTTTTTTAAATTTTCATCGTTTGCTCACATGTTCGCTCTGTGGTATTCACAGCATCCTTTTTTAGAGCCACATTTCTGTTGCCTCATCTCATTTCTTTAACTTTGATGAGATTGTCCAGCATTCACTGGCATATAAGTAGATGTGTCTGTACTGTATAACAACTCAGTGCTCTTTTCTGTGTTTCTCACGAAAATTTCCTGTTTCTTGATATTTTGCCTAGCTTATGGAAGGCTTGTTTTGCTATCCCATTGACCCTCTTGATCTCTTTGTTATATCTTTAGTAATTAGGTTTGTGTATACACACACACACACACACACACACACACACATATATATATATATTGCCCTGACGATCCATCTGGTGAAACCTAGGTAGGACCGTTGGCTCTAGGTTAGCTACTTATTTATTTGCTCTGCTATTGTATTGAGCGCTTTACGTGTTAGGTTCCTTGTCTCGGGCTTTTTTCTTTCGATTAGTACTTTGACTAATGTTCAAGTGCGTAGTTTGTTTCCTTTTTTGTTTCCATTTTTTCCCCTCCGCGTTTATACTCGGTGGGTTTTTCGAGACGACTTTAAATATAAATTTATGTATATATATATAATATATATATATATATATAATAGGATAGGATATGTAACAAATAGGAAATGTTCATAAAGCTAACATGTTTTGCTCTCTAAAAGCTTAATCAGAGAATGAAACACTGTCATTTCTTCGATATTTCATTGTAATAAAGCTTTAATAGAAGCAAAATATGAACGTTTTCTATTTGTTCCTTATCCAATCACACACACACACACACACACACACACACACACATATATATATATATATATATATATATATATATATATATATATATATAGCCATCCGTAGACAGATCAGTTTTGCTGTGTTACAGCTCGTCAGTACGGTTAGACATCCGATTGCGCTCGGTAGAAGAAGTCAGACTTTTAGCGTGTAATATACCATGTAAATATACGCCAGTAACTGAGAGTGTTCTAATTCATTACTGAATGAACGATGTATAGCTACTTGAGCAGCTACTGTTATTTCAAAGTCTACTATTCTTCCAGAGTGTTTAATCAGGGTGTAAGAGCATAAATAGTCTACCTCAGCCAGATCTGTTTCGCTGTATAACAGCTCATCGGATTCCTTTTAGCCAGGGTTGAAACCCGACGGAACTGACATCAGTCGGCAATTCTATCTCTAGAAGAAAGCAGGCTTTTAGCGTGTGATATACCATGTAAACATACGCCAGTAACTGAGAGTGTTCTAATTTATTACTAAATGAACGATGCGTAGATGCATGAGTAGCTAATGTTAGAAACATAAATTGTTAATCCGGAAATTGAGCCGTCGGATTTTCAGGCTCGGCTGACTGTATTCATTTATCTTTTACCGCTTGTATTTAAGGACACGTCACCCGTTCTGCTTTGACAAAAAAGCGATTTGAAGGTAGAACAACATGTCGAAATGGAGAGAAGTTTCTACTCATGCAATGGGAACCAGCAATGTGGTATCAAGAAAAAAAAGTTTCCCAAGTGGCAAGATTTAATAGAAAGAGGATGCACCTCACTTTTTGTTTGTTTGGCAAGAAGAAATAGAACTGGAGCGGTGAATTTAAATATATATTAGCTAATCATAGAAAAAATATATCAAGAAAAATAGTCATATATATATATATTGATTGTTTGATTGATTGGATGAAAACGCCATAATTCCTTGTAATTTTAAAGCTTGCGCGTTCAAAAATTCCCTGCCACGAGATTATTAAATAAACCCACCCTTACGTGATCGTACTTAAAATAAAACGGTAAACGGTAAAATCAGTTATTGCAAATCGCCTGAAGACACCACTCATGGTAGGAACCTAGGTCCCACAATATCTAGTTTACAAATGGAATATATATAGAGGGAGAGGGAGAGAGAGAGAGGGAGGGAGGGAGGGAGGGAGAGAGAGAGAGAGATGGACTAATTATCGCATGGAGCCTAAAATAGACATTCAATGGGGACTTCTTGTCCACACTGTCTGCATGCATTTGATATATATATATATATATATATATATATATCGTTGAATACACCGGTTCTCGCTCGATCAACGAAGTTAAGCAACGTTGAGCCTGGTCAGTACTTAGATGGGTGACCGCTTGGGAATACCAGATGCTGTAAGCGTTTATTGACGGATGCGCCTTGTGGTGCGGTGGATGTCGGCTTGGAAAGGGAAATCGGTGAGCCTTCTCTCCAGTTATGGGTTAAATAACTGAGGACTGCAGTTCATGCTATCTGTGGCGGACTTCACCGATTGTTTGTTATTAGCAGTTCCCAAAAGTGTGGATGGTACTACACAAGGCTTCATCACTCTAAACAATTCTCTGTGTGGCAGTCTAACTGAATTAGACAGTCATACGTCGAAATCGACGGGAGAGTCCATAATATATATATATATTGATTTTCTAAGCTTAAATAAAGAACAAAGTCGAAATTATGGGGAACCCAGTGAAAGTCCAACTTACTACTCAGTTGCAATGTGGTCTAGTGACTTGTAGTAGGTTCTAGGGAGAAAAGCTAGCTAACCATAACACCACGCCGTGGTACCTCCCTCCCTCCCTCCCCCCTCTCTCTCTCTCTCTCTCTCTCTCTGCATATATATATATATATATATATATATATATATATATATATATATAGTATTTACGCTCTCACACCCTGATTGAGCACTCTGGAAGAGTGGGAGACTTTGTAAACAGTAGCTACTCCGGCATATACGCATCGCTCATTCAATAATGAATTGGAGCACTTAAGCTATTGGCCTGCCTTCTTCTACCAGCCGGTCGTGGCCTAGGGGTAGAATCGCCCACTCACGCTGATTCGGTCGGGTTTCGATTCTGGATTAGGAAGCGAACGGAGTCTAAGTCGTACTGATGAGCTGTGAAACAGCGGAACAGATCTGTCTGCGGATGACTATAGTATATATATATTTTTTTTAAAGATGTCTTTAAAATATCTCTGAAAATCCATGTTAAAATGAAACATGTTACATTAAAGACACTTTTTTTCTAGCGACCTGATTATTTACGATAAATGTTTGTTACGAAAATATGTGTCCTTCGGCTATGTGGATAGGGTGCCCAGGTTCGAATCCTGCCGAATGACACATATTTTCGTAACAACATTTTATCCTAGAAATAAATATATAATACTGTTTGTTTAAAAAGAGAATATCTACTTAAATACGAGTATAGATCAAAAACAATGTTCAAATAAACAATTTCAAATTGTCTGTTGTTTAAAGACCATTTCGTTAATTTTCGTTAATTTATCAATATATATACATATATATATATATATATATATATATATATATATATATGTGTGTGTGTGTGTGTGTGTGTGTGTTCATTGTAAACGATCGACAAGTAAGTTTTTATTAATTTTATTTCATTTTTTTTCAGTATTCTTACATGTTTCATTTTGCTAGAGACAAGAAAAGTAAAAATATTCCGTAATTTATATTTAAAACGTTTTCAGCAACCTTTTTGGCCATTTTCAAAGGTGTTATGTTTCCACTGTTGTTATTTTTTCCTCATGTTTTGACTGTTACGCACTTTATTTTGTGTTGTTTATTAAAAGGATCGTTCTTTCAAAATTCTCACGTGCCTCTCGCGACTGAAAATTTCATGAGCATCTTTCTATTTTGTCAAACCAATCTACCATTTAACCCATAATTTACAAGAATTCTTAAGGAAACATTTTGTCGAAAATACAAGAGTACTAATTAAATCACAATATCAAAAGCAACTCGCTATAAGAGAGACACTATATATCAAACAATTATCTCTTACCATCAATCTTACAATATTTTATTCTAGAAATAGAATACTGATTTTTTTTATAGAAACTCTTGCCATTTTCGAATCACGCTTGGCACGGGAGAACTTTGAAAGAATGCTACTTTTCAAGAGCTACTTCATACAAATTGTGTTACTGTCAAAACATGACAATGAAACATTAACAGCGGAAATATAACACTCATGAGAATGGCCAAAGAAGTGGCTGAAAGCGCCTGGAAATATATTTACGGAACGTTTTATAAATTCCTTATTTTCAGCAAAAAAGGAACCATAGTAGAATATTGGAAAAAAATCAATTAATTCTTCCTTGTAGGTCGTTTTCAACGAAAGATGATTAAAAGAATGTTTATTGCCCAAATATGCATCTAAGCTTATTTATGAATGGAACTTTGTCTATTTGTGTGTATGTGTGTGTGTCCGTGACCTATAGATTCCTAAACGGCTGAACCGATTTTTTTAAAATTTACACAGTTGTACTATAAGCGTCTGCGACTGTTCTTAGCTAGGTTTTGTGTCGAGGTACCCCCGATAAATATCGAAAATCGATAATCGAAAAAATCATGTTATAGAAAGAATGATCCGATTTTAAACAAATTTGATACACTCATGGACAAAGACATCAGAAACGAAATATTCAGAAGTTTCAAGGTTGCAGTTCTTACAATAGTGCAGAAAATCGATATATATATATATATGTAAAAGAAAAGATGTTTGTGTGTGTGTCTGTTTATCTGCCTGTATGTCTGTATTTTTTCAGCCCTTTTATTTTAGTTTTTGCTTTGGGTTTGCCTCTAAGTAGGTATAATTTTAGTTCTTAGTCTCAGCCATGATACCATTACTCTGAGGACTTATTTAGCCTTCAAAATTCAGTTTACGACGAAAAAAACTTATTTGATATTGATACCAGGAAATCAAAATTTGACTTACATCCATTCATTTTTCTTTCAGTCTACAGTTTCACTTTAACTGGAAACAACTATTGCATTTAAGTCTTTCTTGCCAACGTCTAAAGAGTCTGAGCTCCAGGATCATGGATTAGTTTTAAAGCTTTCATTACACCCGAGCAACGCCGGGCTATATTGCTAGTTAATATATATGCGTGTGTGTATGTTTGGGTATGTGCGTGTACGTGTGTGTTTGCGAGCGCGTTTGTGTTTGTACGCGTATTTGTGTGAGTGGGTGTGTGTGTGTTTATTTCATGAAAAGAAGCTCATTCTATTTAATTGTTTATGTTTAGTGTAATTAACTAATTCGAAAGGATTTAACGTACGGCGTGGGTTACCTTTGACGGCACCGTTAAATTATTGTATAAAATCTGAATGTTCGAAATGTTCACTTGTCTTTTTAAGGAAGAAAAAAAACTATTGATTGATGATATAAACCCTAATGAAAATTAATTGAAACAATTAGTTTAGGTTCATTTTTTCGACATACGTTCAGTTTTAGTCCCACGAATACACTGTCAAACCTTACAGAGAGATCGCGGATGTTGTTGGTGTCAGCCTTTCATCTGGCAATCGTGTCATCAAACCGAAGAAACAAATTGGATCCACCAGTCCAAAACAAGAATGCAAATGCTGTCGAAAATAAAAAAACAACGCCAGGAGACGACGTATACATGATCAGATAAAGTGTAAAAGATTCTAGGAAGTCATTATTATGTTTCAATTAATCTGCAGAAGGGTGTATATACCTAACTAAAGAGAAGCGTTGTTAACGGTTAAATGGTAGTGTTGAGAACTCTTGCCTGTTTTGAAAATCAGTTTAGATACGAAAATTTTACCTGGGCTTGAACACCCAACTTCTGAAATCACAGCTGCCCGGAATCTCCAATAAAATTTATTATTTATTAAAGCAACGAGAACCAAATTTTTTACTAATTCTCAGGCAATGTTTAACAAAATGGCCGAGTAGCTCCTGCGATTCGCCTAAACAAAACAGTTTTTGTTTATTTTTTAAGTGAACCGGGTGGAAATGGGGTGTATTTAAATTCAGATCGTGCACAATAAAAAACAAAAGAAAAAAAATGCCGGACGTTAGACAAAACATCTCTTGCTGCATGCGAACTCGGCCAAATTGCCGGGTCACTGAAAGGGGGAAAAAATCTGAGACAAAAATTTGTCATTTGAGTTTTTATTTATCTTCCTTTTCCATCTGCCCTCATTTGGGGATTCAGTTTTTCTTTCTTTTTCAGTTCAAATTTATTTTCATTTATTTCTTATTTTAGTTAAAATATAAGTCACCAGGAAATTGAAAAATATATTTTAACGTACTTTTCTCACCTCAAAAATCCAGATTAACGTCTTATCTTAAATTATCATCTCTCCGTTAAATTTGAAAACTTTGTAAAGAATCATCGAAAAATCGCAAACATTTTCTGTTTTGAGCGAGCATCAACTTTTGCATCAACATTTTGCTAAGCTGAAATACTGTCTACACACGTCATAGCTATTCTCGAACAATTCCAGATTTTACTAAAACTTTTGCGTCTCTGTATTTATTGGTAGATAAAATACTACTATTTTTATTGGTAGATAAAATACTACTGCTTTTATTGGAAGATAAAATATTACTAACGTAATTCCGTGGTATACCTAGAATTGTGTATTTCACAATGACACGTAATTTGAATTCGAACCCACGTGAATAGATAGAAACAATTACTTTTACAGTATGAAAACCTAATCACAGTCGTGTCTGTAGTTAAGTGGGCTCAACATTTTATATGTACTCTATGTCTTCGTAATCATCGCTATCGACAACTTCTCTCTTTTAGCATTAAGCAACTTTTACCAGTTTAACATTCTTTTTCATCCCCGTTCTGCTATTCATTCACACAAACGTATTTGCTCGCTATTTCACTTTCATTACACCTTAACTTAAAGGTCCTGTGAGTATTAGTTTTGCCAAGCCATCCTTTCTCATAATTAACCTCGAAATTTCAACTGCTTTTTTTTCTGATCCTGAATATGAGTATCCTTCTACCTCACAATTTCTTTAGAACTTAATCTTTGGTACCGTGTTCCCTTCAGGGCATTTTCAGATTCCTGTGGTAAAACATGTCTTACGATTCGAATGTGTTCTTCATTCTTATGGAAATTTTTCAGCAGTTGCTGCTATACAGAAGGATAGATATGATATAGTACTTTATCAGTATTTTCTTATATGACGAATTATTGCTTTATTCTAAAAATTTTCTTAATTTCTGAAAAGACTTCTTTTAATATTCCAATTCATTTCCTGTTTTTTGTGTCACACTTCCTGTCAACTGCTACAACACTAATTTTTTTAGTGACATTTTAAGTCTGCTTGATTCGGTATTTTCAATTCGATGTCTATATCTTTGTCTGCCTCTTTTATTTTTTTTATCAGTTCACCCCAAGCAAGGCATTCCACTGCCACTATTGCAGGGGGTTACATAGGGAAAAGTGATGAGAAGAAGTGGTTAGATATAGGAAATGTCAGAAGGAGGGTGACAGACGGGTAAGGATACAGAGGACTAGGGTTGGGTAGATGAGAAGAGTGTTTGAGAGAATGGATGCGAGTTAGTGTGTTAGGAGGTGTCTATTGACCTTACATTTACTTTCCTGGAGATTGTAGCTGTCGGGGAAACAAGTATGTGGAAGGGAATTCCACAGGCGGGGAGTGCGAGAAAAGAAGCTGTTGGAGTAGAATTTGTGGTTACATTTTATCAGTTTTACTGTAAAAGGGTGGGATGTACTTGCTAATCTAGTATCTCGTGCAAATTCGTACCTAGGGGACACCAGTGATCAAAGTTCATCGGAGCAAAAGCCGTGAAAGTATTTATTTTTGCAGACAACTATATATTATGACTACTCAGAGTTAATTATTCATTTACCTTTCTTCTAGTTTTCATTTGCTATATTCTATTGGAGTTTTGATGGTTTTCTTTATGAGCCTACTATCAACACATTGTCGTTCATATATCTAAACTTATTTATAAATAGAACTTTGTGTGTGTGTCTGTGTGTGTGTGTGTGTGTGTGTGTGTGTGTGTGTATCTGTTACCTATAGACTCCAAAATGGCTGAACCGATTTTCTTGAAAATTTACACAGTTGTACTATAAGCGTCTTCGAGTGTTCTTAGCTAGGTACCCCTGATAATCATCGAAAATCGTTAATCGAAAAAATCGGGTTATAGAAGGAGTGGTCCGATTTTAATCAAATTTGATACACTCATAGACAAAGACATAAGAAACGATATTCAGAAGTTTCAAGGTTGCAGTTCTTACAATAGTGCAGCAAATCGATAATATATATATAAAAGGCAGTATATTTGTGTGTGTGTCTGTTTATCTGCCTGTATGTCTGTATTTTTTTCAGGTCTTTTATTTTAGTTTTTGCTTCGGGTTTGGCTCTAAGTAGGTATAACTGTAGTTCTTAGTCTCAGCCATGATAACATTTACTCAGAGGACTTATTTAGCCTTCAAAATTCAGTTTACGACGAAAAAAACTGATTTGATATCGATACCAGGAAATCAAAATTTGACTTACATCCATTCATTTTTCTTTCAGTCTATGGTTTCGCTTTAACTGGAAACCACTATTGCTTTTTAGTCTTTCGTGCCAACGTGTAAAGAGTCTGAGATCCAGGACCATGGATTAGTTTTAAAGCTTTCATTACACCCGAACAACACCGGGCTATACTGCTAGTCTTTTATAAAGACAAACTTTACTGCTCATTTTGACTGGGGCATGTACTCAGTAACACGGTACCATTTTTATGCGCGCGCTTTCCAGTTTTACTTTGTATGCAGGTTCGTAAAAAGTCCGAAGCTTAAGGATAAAAAAAAGCATTTGTTTTACAAAATAGATTGTTTTTACAATACAATCTCTCCTTCTTCGCCATTGCAGCCTAAGCGACGTCTTTCCATAAAACAAATTGAATATTATAGAGTGAAATTTTAAATAATATTTCGACTTGTATCTCTGTAAATACACAAAGTAATTTAACCACTCCTTGTGTGATTGCTTCATTTAAAAAATATATATACGTAGGATTGAACCCAAAATAAAAAAAAAAACAAAACCGGCAAAATCTAAATAACAACAAGGAAAGAAAGAAAAATATATGAAGATAAAAAAAAAAAAACAATAATTCATTTGATGAATGAAGGAAGAAAGCCCATCAAAATAATATTATTTTTCGCTTCTTTTATTTTCAGAGTTGATTTTATTCGCAAAGTTTGGATGAATTGTCAGTCGAAGCCAAACGGAAAAGGTAACCAGTGATGACAAAATCTAATTTACAATCGTAATTACCCGTCAAACTAGCTTTTTGAAGAGATGATTTATATAAAAACCAGCGAAGAGTTTTCACTTGTGTGCCTTAAGGACGTGAATGATTATGGCTCTCCACAATTTCCAGTCCTTGTAGCTCTTACTAAAGTTTACCATTTAATTATTTTTTATTTTTCCAAAACCCTGTTCTGCGATTCATTTACACAAGCCCATTATGTGCTATCTTCCTCTGTCCTCTTGCCTTCAATATATCTTGTGAGTGTAAACATTTCCAAGCCCTCTTTCCTCATTATGTACCTAGAAACTAACTCTTAAGTAGAAGTGACCTATTTGTTTCCATTTTTTTCTAACACTTCGCCGTTGGTCCTATGTTCAGTCCGTATCAGTTTCCCAGTCGAAGAAGCTAAATACTACTCAGAGAGAGAGAGAGGAGGAATGAGAGGAGGAAAGAGATGAAGGGAGAGAAGGAGAGAGAGGGAGGGAGGGAGAGAAAGGTTGGTGTACGTGTATTCGCGTTCAGTAAAAAAACAATTCAAAAACGGGTCAAGAAAAATATATCTTAAACACATGCATGCATACGCAAACTCACACACAAACGCATATATGTATACACACACACGCACACACACATACATTAGAGTCCAAAAGTTTAAGGTGGCTCCTTTTAATTTTTGAATTGGCTCCAAAAGTAGTTTTTATATATAATGGAAAAAGTGAGGCATGATTTTATTAGAAATTTTATTATGCCAAAATAAAAGACATTTTATTATTAAATTTTGCTCTTGTTGAAATATCTTACTTTCACTTTAATTACTGCAGCACAAATTGTTTGCATTTGTCTCAAGAGTGACTCAAAGTAAATGGTTGATAATTGATGCTATTCTTTTATCAAACATTTTAAGAGCTTTTTTTATTTGTTCTTCCTCCGTCTTCTGTCAATATATATTGACAGATATATATATATATTGACAGAAGACGGAGAAAGAACAAATAAAAAAGCTCTTAACATTTTGAAGCCAACCTTCCCTGAAGATCCGTTTAGGGGAAACCTTGGTAGGCTTGTTGGCTCACTAGGTCAATTTACTTATTCTGCTCTGCTTAAGTATTGAGCGCTTTTTTGTTATTGATTACTCGTATCGGGTTTTTTCTTTGGGCTACGTATGACTCGGTCCAAATCGCTTTGGCTGATGTTCATGTGCTTAGCTCTTTGTTTTTTTACAACCATTTTTTCCTTCCGCGTATATAGTCACAAGTTTGTATATATATATATATATATATATATATATATATATATATATATATATATGTATATATACTCTGACCTCTTTAATTCGAATCTTTTGCGACGACAACCTAAAGAAACCCTATGTAAGCATAATCTTGCTAGTTTATTCCACATATATATTCCTGCGTTATAAAAGTTTAAAAAATGCTTCAAATAAAATAATAAGCAACCATTAATGCTCGCCAACAAGGTTTTTGTTGTTTCATGCAGTAACTCCACTTTTTCACGCATAAAGATTTATGCTTACTCATCTTACGTCGATCACAATCAACTCCACCTCTTGCACTGTTGTTGGCATCCTGAATAGGTGAATATGCAGATATCTATAAGAAATGGGCAAGGCCATGTTGGGATACAAAAGACGCTTATCTCCCTTTCGCTGAGGTAAGTCAGGTGAATCACATTGCAGCCGCTTCGTGGCGTAATTCCATATAGTGACCCAAGCGCTAGCAGTTTTTTAGTTCGTGGACAGAAACCAAACGAGAATGTTGTCTTTTTGAGTTTCTGCCTGTGCCCTTTTTCTCAGACTATAGCTAAATCTGCCTCTTTCAGCAGTTTGCAGGCACGTGGGGCCCTATCCCTTTGGGTCAAGTAGCTTACAAGTTGAGACTAATAGCTTACAAACACATGGTGGCGCATTACTTTGGGACATTGATATAAATTTTGGAGTCATAAAATAGCTTTTCAAGATCATGAGTATCTTTAAACTATATGTAGGACTTTTTATTTTTGTCCCTCCTTACACTTGGCTTTTCGGTAGATATATTTGAGATGTATTTCTCCACGTAGATTCTTATATATATATATATATATATATATATATATAATTTTGTGTATGTCATATGTCATAGTCAGGGCCGTAGCTGATGCAAAAAACACAAGTGATGACGTCATCAGTGTTATCCGTTTTCAGAAACTATGATTTTTGCGGATTTTTTCGGCTATTCCAATGGAAATTAGGCACTAAACGTGGACGAAAGCAGTTCTGATTTTTTAGTATAACCAGTCTTTTCTCCCAAAATTAATAACTAAACAGATTTTTACTGCGTTCATTCGGGTGTTTTCTTCGTTTTTCTTTCTTTCTTTCTTTCTTTCTTCGTGAATTGTTTAGTTTGATTTCTGATGAAGACAATTTTCTTTGCCCGGACTTTCACTATGATTGCACGGATCGGCCCGGACCCGTGCCCGGTGTGCTCGGTAGTCAGATACGGCCATGGCCATAGTTATATAAAGGTCTTTCTGAAAACAAACATTTTTTCCTTTTCATTCTGCTTGCAACCATATAAAAAAAACAATTGGGTACGACAGGAAGTTTTAAATAACGTGTGGCACTGACCTCATAACCACTCAACGAATTAATTCAAAATACAGCCGGACAATGAGAATACCGAATTAAATGATGTAGAACTATATGTATACTAGCAGTATAGCCCGGCGTTGCTCGGGTGTAATGAAAGCTTTAAAACTGATCCCTGGTCCTGGAGCTCAGACTCAGCCAAAGGATATTTGTGTGAAGTTTATGAGAATCGGATAAAAATTGTGGATTTGTATAAAGGACATACAGACAGATAAACAGAGACACACACAAACATCTTGCGTTATATATATATATATATATATATATATATATATATATATATATATCCGAGTGAGTATAGAATGAGGAGAGAAAAAATAATTTTTTTTTTCTGTCCAAAACATTAATCTAAAACAGTGCTCGATATATGATGTATAGAGCTGTGAATATTTATAAATTATGTTTTAGAACATGTACATAATTTCTTCCATATATGTCCTCTTCTCTACAATCATATGGCTGTTTCAGTGTTTGGACTCAAACACATCATCGGGAGAAATAAAGGTTTGGAATCATTCTCTGTTTATATTTGGTTTGTTGTTGTCGTGGGGGTTGGTTGGGGTTAATGGTAATTAAGTTAATCTGTCTCTCGTTTTGACCGTTCGACCCTCGATGAATCCGGTGTGTAAGTGCGAAATTGTTGATTAATGGTATTATCTAATGTACGTCCTATTGGTCGGGTATATCTTCCGGTTAGAATTTCTAAGAGGGATTCGTGCTGAGTGGTCATTTTTATGGTTGGCTATCGTTTAATTGATTTATGTCTGCTGTTAGTGGACCTAATTCATGTATTTACTTTGATCCTGTGTTTAGGTTTTCACTTTGGGGTTTCTTAGATAGGGGTGGTAGGGGTGGGGTGTTTTTTCTTTCGAATTTTGATTTTTTCGGTATGGAATATTTTTTTATTTTGTAGGGTTTTTTTTTTAAATATATATATTTTTTATATTTTATAGTCAAGTTTGGAGTATTATTGTATTTAGGCAAAGTTATTTCAAGAAATCTAAATTGTATTCTTTAGGAAGTAAATGCAAATTAGCGTTTTAAAAGATTTTTGCATAAAGTTGTATGTTTAATCTTAATTTTAAGTTTAGAGGGTCAGTTTTTTCTTTTAATTTTTTTATATTCTTTTTTCTATAAATTATCGTTTGGATTTCTATTCATTTCTTTTAATTTTTTAAATATTTTATTTATTTAGATATTTTTGCGGGCATTAGATCTTGCTTTAAGGATTTATTACATCGATTTTTTCTATAGCATTTTTATCTTTTATAATAATAAAAATATCTATTCAAATTTCCAGTACTTTTTAGTGTGATTGTAGGTATAGATGTTACGTGTGCTTACAGTATATTTTTGTGTATGATATAATTATTCTGAAGTAGTATATTTAATCTTGATTTTGAATATATGAATTCTGATTTTTTTTCGAGTTTGGGAGCCATTTGTTTCATTTTGATTTTACAAGTACGGAATATTTTTGTATTTAAGTAAGGTTATTGTGTTAAGTAAGGTTATTGGTGTAGACTTTAGTGATAGACCTTGCTTTAAGGATTTATTGGATCGATTTTTTCTATAGCATTTTCTATCTTTTATAATGAGAATATATAATCAAACTCTTAGTATATCTTAGCATGATTGTAGGGTTAGGTCTCTAATGTGCATGCAGTTTACTGTGGTTTCGTGTCTCTGATTTAAGAGCTTGTTACTATTTATATATTTAAGGATCTCTATTTTTTCTTGAAGGCAAAGAAAGCATGGTTCTTTTATAGATTTTGCTGTTCTTGCTTTTTTGAGAATTTGACCTTAGGTGTGTTATTTTCGTTTTTTAATTTCCAAACGTGTTTGGAGAGAGATGTCATGTTTTGTTTTTCTTTGTTATTGAAGGATGAGAGGTGATTGTAAAAGCGCTTTTTAAATACGTTCATGGTATTCCCAATATATATTTTTTCTTCTTTAGGATTTTCTGAGGATGAAATTGAACACATATATATCAGAGATTTCGTCAGACATTTATTGGCCATGGGACATTGGTTGGGGTTTCTACAGTTACAGAGGTTGTTATCATGGGACGGACTTGTATTAGTGTTGGATTTAATTTTTACTGTGTATTTTTAATATTTTAGTGTTATGCATTTTGATTATTTTTTCTAGATTATTGGAACAGCTATAGCTTAATTTTATGGTATTTTTATTAAAGATTTTGCTTAGAAGGTTATTTTTGGGGAAGTGCTTCTCTACTAGTTTAAGAGATTTATGTCCCAACTTGAAATTAACTGATTGGTTGAATGGAGGGTTATACCATATTATTTTCCTGCTTCTATTTCTGTTTTTTGGACTTTTGAATTTTTCCACAAAACTGATCTTCTTTGAAGATTTATACCCGCTTTCATTAAGGATTCTATTATAAATTACCTTGTGCTTATCAAATATCTATTTATTGGATGAGTGTGTGTTAATGCGACGTTCAACTGATGATGGGATGTGCTTAATAATGGATGGTGGGTGATTAGAGTTGGGGTTTATATATATTGGGTTAGCGTTGTTTTTCATGTAAGGTTGGAAAGGTGTTCGATACTAGGTCCAATGTTATGTCTAGGAAGTCTACTTGCTTGATATTGTGGTTAATTACTACGTTAAGGCCAAAGGATTTAAAAACTCTATGGATTAATTTTCTGGTTTTATCAACCTTACCTCCAGTAGATTTATCAATTATCATCAGTCCGTCGTCCCTATACAGTCCTATCCTGCTCGTTTCTATTTCCTTATGTGCAGTTAAGATGTACAGTAAGAATAATCCGGTTAGATCCAAAGCTTCTGCAGAATCAAGAGCACGACATGGATAAATCAAAGTTCTCCTTTGAGTTCTTAGTCCACTGTTCGTTGTTGTGGATTATAACTGATTTCCTGCAGCTCCGGATAATTCTGATCTCATCCTCTGTGATGTCCGAGTAGAACTCAGCGAACTCCAGGGCGAGGCTGAATAGGTTCTCCGAAATTGAAATGTCAAATTGCAAAAAAAATGGCCTTATTCTTTCCACCAATTCTACCGTACCTTTCCACTGCGTTAGTTTAATTTTGTTTTTTATTTGTTGGTTGACTCTTTCCAATATTGTTTTACTTATCCTACCAATTTCGGATTTTGTGGGGTTTATTATCCTTGTGGATAATTTGATGTAAAAGTTAGGTTTGTGGTCCTTCAACAGTACATATGCTTCTTTCGTTGCTATTTTGGGGACTCTGTCACTTATTTTCAGTTTGTAATTAGTTTATTTTCCTGGTTTATTCTGTCTATGTGGTTTTTGTGTTCTTTGTCTATTTTCTTGTATTTTTTGGTTAGGTCTTTTTAATACGATCATTGTATTCATTTGGGTCCATCTTGAAGAAGTTCGATGTTTTGTCTGATTTAACAAATATCTTATCTGACGGTCAAAACGAGAGACACATTAACTTAATTACCAATAACCCCAACCAACCCCCACGACAACAACAAACCAAATATAAACAGAGAATGATTCCAAACCTTTATTTCTCCCGATGATGTGTTTGAGTTCAAACATTGAAACAACCATATCATTGTAGAGAAGAAGACATATACAGAAGAAATTATGTACATGTTCTAAAACATAATTAATAATAAATTTATATATATATATATATATATATATATATATATATATATATCAGCGATTTTCTGCAATATTGTAAAAACTGCAACCTTGAAACTTCTGAATATCGTTTCTTATGTCTGTGTCAATGAGTGTATTAAATTTGATTAAAATCGGACCACTCCTTCTATAACCCGATGTTTTCGATTATCGGTTTTCGATATTTATCGGAGGTACCTCGACACAAAACCTAGCTAAGAACACTCGTAGACGCTTATAGTACAACTGTGTAAATTTTCAAGAAAATCGGATCAGCCGGAGTCTAAACGTAACGAACACACACACACACAGACGCATACACACACAGACACACACACAGACAAAGTTCCATTTATAAATAATTTTAGATAGATGTGTGTGTGCGTTTGTTTGTGTGTGCGTGTGTGCACATGTGTGTATGTGTGTTTAGGCAGCAAATGTTCTTTCACGTAAATATTATTAAAGAAAACCTATATTGTGTCGATTAGTTTTATTGATCTTAGACAAGGAAGAAATTTCTTTTAGGAGTTATCTGAAGTTCATTTCGGAACAGCATAATAATATTAACCATCGTATGTATATTTTATATGTAAGTAGTTAGCCAGGGATCCTGACTTAACAGCCAGCGACCTTTTGCTTTCAGTTGGATTAAAGAAGCAATCTAATATACGAAACAAGACTTCGCAAGAACTTGAAGAGCGAATAAAGAAGTTATGTCTTCCATATTTCTGGAGATATCGGTTGACGCAATTCCAGAACGGTTCGAGAATTTGGTAGCGAAATCTAGTGCCCATATCGAATATTAAAGAAAACCGCATGCTAAGTTTTTTTTCTGTAATATTCACCATTTCTTGTAAAAATTATAGTTAATAAATAAATTAAATTAGTTGTAACTTTTCAATCACCCAATATATATATATATATATATATATATATATATATATATATATATATAATTGGAGTAGATAGACTAAACATAATTGGCGTAGATAGACTAAACTATCGCCCTGTTCACACTCCACCCACATCTATTGAACAGGTGAAGAGGCTCATCCCTTGTTTCCTGTTTAGGATGCGGTTTCCGGTTTTCTCTTTTCCAATCTTTTCACTCCTATGTAGCCCGCTGCACATCAGTGGCGTTACCGCCTTGCTCGGGGTGATATGTTTAATATATATATATATATATATATATATATATATATATATATATATATATATTAAATGATTTGTTTGAACATTATTTTTTATTGATATTCGTATTTAAGTAGATATTCTGTTTTATAAGCAAATCGTGTTATTTTACTTATTTCTTATTATTTACGATAAATTTTTGTTACGAGAATGTATGTCATTCGGCAGGATTCGGCATATATATATATATATATATATATATATATATATATATATATATATGCGTGGTTACGATTGTACTTCCACTCTGTAAAAACAACAAAATTCTGAACGCAATGGAAGAAAATTTGACAATTTTTTTATTTATTCCAAATGTGCGAAAGTTTCATTGGAATTGCAGTAAGCTGAAATAGAATTTAGAATTTTAAGTTAATCAATATTGCCTGCAAACCAACCCTGAATAACTTTATTCCCTGACCTAATAAGATTGTCGGACGCTTGGGTAGTTATCATCGTGGGATGAGGAATCATTTGCCGGTAAAAAATCCGTGCTAACATGTTACTTGAACAAAATCAATTACGAAAGGCATGAACTCATTCTTAATGAACACCGACAGAATTCGAACACTACTCATCAATTTCTCATTCGAAGCAGCTAAGTTTTGCACTCCATTCAAAGCTACAATGTAACGTGGATGGAAAAAAATATTCTTGTCAAATATTTGTAAGAAGTACATGTTAACCCGTAATCATGTGATCATTCTCAAAGGAGAATGCTCCAAATTTAACTAAATCCGAGTTATGATTTTAAAAATATGCTCTGCTTTATAAATGTTCAGATACGTTAAACAAGGAATCCTCAAAAGTATATTTGAAAGGGGGTCTTTATTCCTTGATGGCTGTTTGAAGATCTTTTTTTTTTTAATCATCTCACCCCAAGCAAGGCATTCCACTGCCACTATTGCGCATGGGGCTACATAGGGGAAGGTAAAGAGAATGAGTGGTTAGACATAGGGAATGTCAGGAGGAAGGTGACAGATGAGTAAGGATAGTGAGGATGAGGGTTGGGCAGATGGGAAGAGTGTTTGATAGAATGGGAGCAGGTTAGTGTGTTAGGAGGTGTCGACCTTACATTTAAACTCCTGGAGATTGTAGCCGTCGGGGAAGCAATCATTTGGAAGAGAATTCCACAGTCGGGAAGTGGGAGGAAAGAAACTGTTGGAGTAGAAGTTACGGCTGCATTTTATCGGTTTCACTGTAAAAGGGTGGGATCTAGTTGCTAATCTAGTATCTCGTCCAAATTCGTATTTAGGGGGCACTAGTGATCTAAGTTCATCGGAGCAGAAGATCTCTGTGTAAATAAGTAAAAATCAGAAAAACAAACAATATTTGTTTTATGTGTCTATTTTAAATTTTATTTTACTTTAAAAGTTAATTTAATATTTCGAAACGGCAAGCCAATATAAACAAAGAAAAAAATAAAAATAAAGAAAGGTGAAGGAAAACCTGAACAGGTACATACGAAAATCAAATAAAATCAAACAATGAAAAATTTGAAAGAGGTAATATCCAAAAAATGTAACCAGTATGTGACGATAAATTATGCCATTCGTAAAGACATTAAAGAATTTATCATTAGTATACTCTTGCAGTCAAAACTGACGGTTAAATTTGATTATTATTAATAATTATTAAGTATTAATAATTATTAACCAGTTATTAATAATTATTAGTATTAATAATTATTAACCAGTTATTGGTCAGAATTAAATTATAGCAGTACACAGTCGTATTAAAAAGTGCTCAATGCATATTTAATGTGGAGCTTTTGAGAATTCGGCCGATCACGCAACCTACGTTTTAGACTTTCAGTATCTTCAGGCGTTTTATATTATCTATATATTAAAAAAAAAAACTGAAGATACCGAAATTTTGAAACCAAGTGTGCGTAATCGCTGAATTTGGAATGAATCTCTCTCTCTCTCACTCTCTTTATATATATATATATATATATATATATATATATATATATATATATATATATACAACGGTGTTTATTATAATAGAGAGGGTTTATCTTTTTAGTTGTAGAAACTGTCTTTCCCGCTTTGAGCAAACTGAGACATTATAGGATGGGCTTGGACAACCAAATTTAAAATAATTTTGCAGCTGTTAAAATCATAGCCTTTTATTTTAAAAAGTGGAGTTACTGCATGAAGCAACAAAAACCTTGTTGCCAAGTATTAATGGATGCTTATTTTTTTATTTGAAGCATTTTTTAACTTTTATAACGCAGAAATATATATGTGGAATAAATGAGCAAAACTATATTTACATAGGCTTTCTTTAGGTTGTCGTCGCAAAGGAATCGAATTAAAGAGGTCGGATTGTAATATATATATATATATATATATGTGTGTGTGTGTGTGTGTGTGTGTGTGTGTGTGTGTGTGTGTGCAAAACAGAGTCGTGTCTGAATTCTTCTATGCAGAAAAAATTGAACATATTCATCAACGCTGGCTAAACGGTTACAGAGACTAAACATTGGATGTGAGCACGGTGGGTAATACGTTATGTTTAGTGGATACACTGTTTAATTTTAAATCCCTGCTTTGTTTTGTGTTTTGTCTTCAAGTTGCTAAATAAATACCAAGATTGAAAGTGACTCGTTTCGTTCCGAGAAGGAAATTCTTAAGAAAATAATGGTGCTTTACTGATAGATTCTCTTATATATAAAAATTGGGAAATAAATTTATCGGAGAAATAAAATTTACAGTTTACATAGAAACTTTATGGACTCAAAGACGATCAGGATTAAAATTTATATATATATATATATATATATATATAGGAAAGAATATTAATAAAAAGTTTAGAATTTAAAAATGTACTTTTTTAAACAGTATTTGCTTATTTTTATTATATTTTATATTTCAGATATATATATATATACGTGAAGTGTGAGAAGCCGTGAACGTTTTCTTTAAAATATATATTTATTGTTTGGTATTCATACAAGTTATGGAGTATTAATTTGTCACGATTTTCGCTACACGTGTTTCGAGTCTAAAACTGACTCTCTTCAGGCGAACAAATTCGTTGTTTAACGTTTGGGTTTCTCTGAGTATCTGATCATTCTGTTATATATATATACATATGTTTGTATGTATGTATATATATATATATATATATATATATATATATGTATGTATGTATTTATATAAATACATATATATATTATAACTTAAATTTAGTATATCGAGGCAACAGATAATTTTTTAAACATATATTGTTAAATATAACAGAAAATGAATGTCTATTATGTTTAATGGAGTCGTTCTAAGCTTTTAGCTTTAATTTCAGGTGAAAATAAGACAAAAAATTTACATTTGGATATTATTTTTATTATACAGGTTCTAAGCTTTCGGCTCACATGAACCATATACAGAGTGGTTAGCGGAACGTTAACACAAAGGGTGTAGCATAGATTTTAAACAACCTTTAGGCTTCTTGGTGACACTTGAAATGAAGGTATTTTTCGGGTGTCTGTGGATTTATGGAAAATGTCTGTGATGATACAGTTGTTTTTGTTTTTATGAGTACGTGTAGGAATGGAAATTCGTTATAGCCATTTTTGTGTAGATTGCGTAGTTCATTTATGTCTCCCGATGCTGATTTCAAAAAGTTAAAACAATCATCTAGATATATTTTCCATGATTTAGTGAATTCTGTTTTAAGTCTTCCCCATATTTGTTCCTATTTGGTTGCGTAGGTTTTCTTCTAGATATACTAGTGTTAATGCTGCATATGTTGATGACATTTTTCTACACGCGGTAACTGTGGTTTGAATGTAATTTTAGTTGTTACAAATTTACAAACTGCGTCTGCTATTCGGTGACTGTTATCTTTGCATAGCATCGTTTTATTTCAACACAAGATAAAATAATAAAGTCCCTGTAACATCTCTGAAGATAGTTCATGTGAGCCGAAACCGAATATATATATAAATGAATGTGTGTAAGTGAAATCTTTCCCCAAATGAAAACGACAATTTCGGAAAATACATGGTCATCTTTGGTTTCAACGTGAGTTTTTAATTGGCTCAATTTTGAATATTTACAGTACTTCTGTCTTCCTTGTTTTATGTGAGTAACACCTGGGTTTCTTACCGTGGCCATATGAAAAGGCTGGAGTGATATTAAAAAGAGTTCCCCTGACATATATTTGTGATCCTGTAGCAAATGTATCGGAGTGACGTTGATATATATATCAAAGTACACCAGTGTAGAGTCTCTGTTTTTCTACCATCTGTTAAAAAGGTGTGGTCATGTGGTCAGAATGAAGGACAGGACAATCCCTAAGAAGATATTGTACGGTGGGTTAGCCGACAGAAATTGAGGAATTGAAATGTTTGAATGAAAGATTTGACAATGTAAACCTCGCAGCTGCTCTTAAAAAGAATCTCTAGTCAGTAGTTAACTGAGGCATTATATAGCTTGTAAATGTTAATGCCTCCTGTTGTATCGTGGAATGAAGAAATAATTTATTAACAGTGGTTCAACCAAGATGTATATACAATATTTACAGTCTCTCGCAGTAGTAGGTGTTACTTCTGGATATTGACAACCCCAATTGTCTTTTATACATCCGCGAGACCGGATGTCACTTGGTACGAGCCACGACACAACACCTCAAAAAATTATTTCATTTAACTACCATGAATCCTTTCCTGGCTGCCATCAGCAAATCTGATGCTGGACCCTAGGATAACAACACATTGCACCTTCATCGATTGACTTGAAGTGAAGCCATTATATCGAATCAATAGTTGTGCTTACTGCAAGACATTTTAAGTAAATGTATCGTGCCAGAAAATCTTGCATATTTACAAATTTAACCTTCGACCGTACCTTGTTGCCATATCTGGTTTCTTGCTCCTGCTGGATATCTTTATATTTTTGACAAAATACAATGAAAGATCTGCAATGTAATCGATCCTGACCTGGCATCTCGACTTCAGTCTCTTTCTTCCCGACGTGACCTAGCTTTCCACTCTCTTTTCTACAAATATTTTTATGCCAACTGCTCTGGTGAGCATTTTGCCCTGATGACCCAATGCATGAATTTGGTCTGACTTGGCCTAGATTCTCTCTCTGTTTTCTAAAGATATTTTAAGCCAACTGCTCTGGTGAGGATTTTGCCCTGGTGTCCCGATGCATGAATTAAAGAGTTCCCCTAGATTATCATCTCGGTTTCACTTCTTTACTATTTAAATAGGAAAATACAACCGCCACTTCAACTCCAACAAATCTAAAATTTTCAAAAATTTCAACTTTAATCTTCATTTTCTGTCTTCTTAAACCGAGTTTCCTCAACTCTTCCTATTCTTAGTCTTTTACTTTCACTTTCTGTTGGTTTCAATCTATTAAGAATAACTGCAAATACTTTTTTAATTTTTATCGACAGAAGTACACAAATGTATGCTGGGTGATTTTCCTAGACTAAAATATAAGCAATTTGTAATTTCGTATGACTCAGTCTAGATCTGTTTTTGTCTTAAATTCAGAACGCGACGTTTGCGTGTCCACAGTTGCTTTTGTGTGTCGACGCCAATTCTTAATTTGTGTACTTTTTCGAAGTTCTTTTTAATTTAGGTTTTCCGTTTGCTTTACATATAGCTCCGTTGATTATTGTGATATGACTACTAGTTTCTAGTTGCATTTTTACTGTGAGAATTGTTCCTTGCTTTAGTTTTACAGTGTGGCATTTTATATCCTACCCTTTCCACACTGGTGACACTTTAAATTCTTAAAGATGTATCCTTCCATATTTTGAAACATGGATTAATTTTTCTTTTTCCACATTATCTTTTTTTTTTGGCTTGTTCATATGCGCATTCTATTTCTTCAATTTTTTCCTTTTCTCGTTTCAGATTTCGATTCGTTGACATTTTCTGACAAACGTCTGATATTTCTAGTTGTGTTAGTTTTTTATTCTGTTCTAGTTTCGTTAGGATTTAAGCATGTATTTCTTTGCCTTCTTCACTGTTAACCCTTGAAAAAAAATTAATCCTTTAAAGATATCCAGTGTCAGATCGTTTAATTTGAATATTTGACTACAAATGGACTGTTCCCATTGCTATATATAGCAATGGTGGATTCTCTACAGGGAGAGTCGATAGAGAGTCACTAGACTGACGACTCTACGACACTGTCAGCACTCTGCACTTCGGGTAGAGGGCGCTCTCTGCTTCCGAGCAGAGAGCAATAACCCAGTCGTGGTTCCGCCGAAGGGTAGAGGCACGACTGGGAAAAAATAGACAGACATTTTTTGGCCGGGCCATTTAGCCCGGAAATCCCAGATATAAAGTCCGATATTATAGGGCACTAATAATTCCGTCTAGACAGGCAACACATATACATAACACTGTATATATGAACATGTGCGTTGACTTAATAAATGCGTGTATGTTATATATATAAGAATAATCTTCTATTCGTAAAAAAAAAGAAACGCGTAAAGCCAACAGAGCTATCACTTTGTGCCTAATTCGTAGCTGGGGACTAGTTGATAGTCCAAACAATCAAACCACGCATGCACACGCTTGTTTTCTTTTCTCTTTCCTCACTTTCGCCCACTCCCTAAAGCTCACGCATCATCGATGAAGAGAAACTAAGAAAACATTACAGCAAATAAAAACAAAAAATACAAAAATAAAAAATAAAAAAAACATTTCGGAATACTCCGTCCATAAATAACGAACAAACGAAAGATACACGGACGAAACAACTGATTTAAATGGTAGATTGATTTGAAATTTTCTTGGGGTTGAAAGTCGCTCGATTCTCCCTAGGGGTTTTACTAAAGGTTGAACTTTGGTTCCGGAACCTTGGTAATAGCGGGGTGCAACGTGGCGTCAGTTGGTGGAGTCGGGTGGCAAACACGGCTCAGTGGTTTGATCTTTCGCTTGAAGAAAAAGACACTCACTTCTGAGTTGTGTTTAACGGCGAGGGAATTTATATCCACAGCTCATCTGTGAAATCATTTATTGTCTTCTCCCACGGCCTAAATTAAAGGCGAGAGTTGATGAATGGCTGTTGCTAAGGAAGGTTGGGTCGAGATACACATATATATGTAAACACTGTAATAAACACACACACATACATGTATACATACATACACTGGGTTTATCTCCGTTAGATTTTACTATAAAAAAAAACTTTGTTTTTTTTTTCATGTTATAGTAATTTCACTATGACATTGAATATTTAAAATAAATTACTTTCTCTTTTCCAATCTTCTCACTTTGTTTTTTTTTTTTTCAATTGGAGTAGATAGATCTATCTATCGCCCGGTTCTCTTTCGAGACATGATCACCAAAGCGTGTTTCACATATGGCACTTAACTGACTGACTGACTGACTGAATATAATAACTGAAAACATGATTAAGGCATTTTCTGATCATAAAGTGGGGGATCAGTTTTATATTGTTATGAAGTAATAAACTGATCCCCCACTATTTACTACTTAATAATATAATCCATATCTTCCGCATCTAGCTATGAATCAAATAATAGAACAGATTGGGTTCTGTAGCCTTGGTCGGCAACCAGTCTACCGCAGAAAGCAATGGCAACCTACTGCGGGATAATCTTCTGCCCAGTCAGTCATGTCTCTTTCGAGACATGATCGCCAAAGCGTGTTTCACGTATGGCACTTAACTGAGTGACATTTTCCTCCATGTTTGAATTTTTATATCATGACAAATTGGGTTCTATAGCCTTGTTTGGCAACTTGTCTACCGCAGAAAGTAATGCCAACCAAATGCGGGAAAATCAGGTTAGTCAGTCATGTCTCATAAGAAATAGGATTGTCCAAGCACGTACCACGTATGGCAATTAACCTACTGATACATACATACATACATACATATATATATATATATATATTAATCATCCACATACAAGCCTGTTTCGCTGCATCACAGCTCATCAGTGTGGCTAGACATATTCACTTGCTTCTGGGTGGGATCAGTCGGAGACGCTACCCCCTAAGCCATAGGCGCATGGAATCAGAGAAGGGAAATTTTAACATGTTGTATATAAGCAGTGTATACACACGCTAGTCACCGAAAGAACTCAATTCATTTCTTAAGAGTAACACATATATCGCAGGAGTGGAAACTGATTTTAAAATTGTCTTCTGTAGAGAGCTTGATTGGAATGAGAGCATAGTATATATATATATATATATATATATATATATATATATAATCATATCGCCCCAAGCAAGGCAGACTACTGCCACTGGTGGGCAGGGGATTAAATAGGAGGAAAGTTATGAGAAAGTGTCAGGAAGTGGGTAAGAGTAGGGTTAAGATACTGAGAGTGGCGTGGTCGGAGAAGGGAGCATGAGAGAGCGGATGCAAGTTAGCGAAATAGAAAATGACTATTGACAAACACATGCATACACACACCCATACACACTTCCATACACACACACACACACACACACACACACACACACACACACACACACACATATATATATATATATAATAGTATCTAAGACAAAAGTAGAAATTATGAGACAAAGAAGAAAAGCTTATAAACGACACGTTTCGCCGACGTTTTTGTCTACGCTTCTTCCGATTGGTAACACTTTGTGTAAAGAAATCGCTTTGAGATTTTTTTAAGGAAATAGTGCCAATAAATTAAATTATTTTGTAATGAGTATGTCATGTAATAAATATGCATACACCTTGGTTCCCCGTCACAGTAATATGATTGGCTGGTGTCAGCCATAAATACAGACTAAGGCGAGGACGGATATAGGTCTACGTCTATTGCATTAGCCTACGTCTCAGCATACTGCACACGACTACGACGAGTACCCGTCCATTAGGCTACTTGTTAGATTCTCCTGCCCGGTTACATTTGCCAAAACCGCTTAGCTACTTCGAATAATATATATATATATATATATATATATATATATCCCTTTCAGGAAAATATCAATTTCTTTTAAATAATCGGTAAAATTGTATATGAATCCTATGTACATATGTTCAATATTCAAAAGAGCTATGTCTATCGACACTTTCTGATTCTAGGTACGACTTTCTTATTTTGCTTAAAATTATTCTCTGCTCACATTTTCCGTTCATGATCTTTTCAGCACCTGTGTTACCTGCTGTCTATGTAGAAACTGTCTAGCATTTACTGCCATATAGGAGGATTGATATCACCTAGCATTTCAGAACTATTTACTTGAGTGGGACATGTCGAATGTATAATTTGCATCTTTGCAAACGAACAGTGCAATTCTTATAATTGATGGTTATACTTTTCTTCTGGCTTTCCTTTACTGGTTTGCTAATGAGTTGTGTTGTTTAGATGAACACTCCTCTCTAGAGTAGCACTTGTACGTCCAATAAGCATAATTACTGACGCCGAGAATCGTCAGGACAAATTCAGAGACGAATCGAACCAGTGACCTAGTCGGACTCTTTGCATTTAGGCGGAGAGGAATCCAGACGAGGCTATGCCGAAGGGTAGAATATCGTCTGAGGAAAAACAGATAAGTGCCTGACCACGCATAGGCGGGGTCTACGGAGAATTTTTGCCCAAGCGTACGCATTCGGAATGACCTACGTAAAAATCGGCCTAGTGCCACATCCTGCCTTTTTAGGAAAGTACGGGTAAATACCGAGACTGAGAAGAATTTTCGTTCGTGAGATTCAAACATCTGACTTTGTCGAACTCGCTACCATAGGGCAGAAAAGAAGCCAGACGATGCTCTGCTCAACGACTTAGTCTCGTCTGGTGAAAAGCATAAAAGATCCTGACCCGGGAAAAATGCAACCAGAGAACTAGAAAGTGATTTAGTGTGATCGAGCTGGAATCGAGTTTCGTATCCTGACTACAGAATTCAGGAAGACTACGTCTCTCCAAGCGACATTATATTTCTTGATTGTGTTATCTTCGTTCATTTCAATGAAGGCATCTCCAGTCTTCATTCTGTGTTCGTCATCAACACAGTCTCATCTTCAAATCTTATGTACTTAAATTTTTGTGCACAGAAATAAATCCTGTTACGACTTTTAAATCTTTTAGTATCGCCTCGTTGTATAGTTAAATAAATCCGGTACAAAGAACATTTGTGTTTGTGTTTGTGTTTTTTTTTTTTTTTTTTTTTTTATAAGCATTTCACCCCGAGCAAGGCATGTCACTGCCATTACTGCGCAGGGGGCTACATAGAGTGGAGAAAAGATGATTAAATATAGGAAATGTCAGAGGGTGGGTGATAGGCGGGTAGGAATACCGAGAATGGTTAAATATAGGAAATGTCAGAGGGTGGGTGATAGGCGGGGAAGGATGCCGAGAATGAGGGTTGGGTAAATGAGAGTGTTCTGAGAATAATTGGGAGTTAGTGTGATAGGTGTCTATTGACCCTACATTTAAACACCTGGAGATTGTAGCTGTCGGGAAAGCAAACTTGTGGAAGGGAGTTCCACAAGCGGGACGCGCGAGAAAAGAAGCTGTTGGAGTAGAATTTACGGTTACATCTTATCTGTTTAACTGTAAAAGTGTGGGACCTAGTTGCTAATCTAGTATCTCGTGTAAATTCGTTTCTTCGTCAACTGGACACATAGCTTCGAAGTGTTCCCCCCCTCGCACTTCAATGTATTCTACCCTCACACTTCTCCCTGTTACTGATTAATTAAGGACAGATTAAATTAGCCAGAATTATCTGAGTGGGAAAAACAAAACGAAGATAATTTTCGAATTTTTCTTCACTTTTTTCTGTCAGTCGGCCTGCAAATGGTAATTTCTTAAACTTCTTTCTGTTTTGATGGACATGCCATTTTCCATCCGTATACAGGCTGTTGTTTTCCAGTATGGCTTATTTTCTTATCGTTCCAAAATAATTCAAATTTTTCTTGTTGCTCAAATAAATCTCTGTATCGTACAGAAGTTCCATTTCCATACTACATTTGGAAAGTTAATTGAGAACTGCTGGGGAAATTTTGAAAAAAGTCTTTATCACGGGTCAGGAAACCTGAGTGCATTATTTTGAAAACAACTATTGATTCCATGAAAGGGAAGCATCCATCGTCTGCGAAGTGATTGGTCGATTCTGTTTTCCGGGATTCCAGTTGTGCATGTTCAGACATTTCCCCAAGTCAGTTATTTACTGAAAAGACTGAAGAATGCTGTTCGTCAAAAGAAACCACGTTTTCGTCCTTTGGCGAGGATATTTTTCTGCTTCTGAACTGACTGGGTAATCGTATCAATCACGATAGGGATTATAAGGCAAAGTAACATAGGAATGCTGGTAACATTTTCTTCTGTCATTTAACCCCAATGAAAGCAATAAAATTACTAAAACGAAAAAGCTTTCAAGAATATAAGAAAAAGAAAAACATACACTACCGGCCATAATTATTAGGCCACCCTAGTTTTTTAAAAGAAATGATTATTTCATAATATTTTTAGTATTAATTGTCATGTGGACAATTCTAAATGAAAATAGAACGGTTCATTTATTAATACTGCACAATAACATATGCATCATATAAACTGTTCTGGTGTCCAGATTTTGTGCTCTCTTCCCCATGCTAGTCTCTTCTTATTGACTGGCCGAAGCAAAGGCTTCCTGGCTGCCTTGTGAAATTTTGGAAAGTAATAATAATAACAAAAAAACAGTTTTCATTTAGAATTATCTACTTGGCAATAAATACTAAAAAATAGTATGATATGTATATAATTAAAAAAAAAATGGGTTTGCCTAATAATTATGGCCGGTAGTCTATGCCTAATATTTTATTGTAAATATTTTTTTAAAAAAAACAACAGACTGTAATGGCAATAATATTTTTAATGTTTTTATTTATTTTTCCTTTTTGAGGATTACTTTCAGTATTTACGGACACAATATGTAAAGAAACTGTCTACAGTTAGCGATGATTCTTGTCAAGCTTCCAATATATAGATATGCTTTAGTCTTTAAGAAAAATAAAAGAATGATTTAAGACGAATAACAAAATTCATATGGTGGGATACATTTTTTTGTATGATTTCGAATTTTGAGGTTTAAATGTCAGGCGAGCTCAATGTTTTTTTTTTTTAATTTTTAAACTCTGTGCGGTAAAATAGATGGCATTTCGTGTATTTTAATATATATATATCCTACTGCTACCAAAGGGCAGACTGGGATTCGTTCCGAGACTTCCTCTGTGACATCCCCTGGAACAACGTTTTTAGTTTTCTCATCGAAGAATGTGCATCCGAGGTCTGCCTTCATCCCTGCCAGGAAATTTCTGTTTAAGTCTCATTCGTCTCCATGGTTCTCTCCCGCTTGCTCGGCCGCCATTGCCCACCGGAATCATTTCTTCCGACTCTACTGTAGCTACTCGTCGGACCAAAACAGGCGCCTTTTCACTTCAGCTCGTAATAAGTGTAAAAAGATACTTAAGGAAGCTAAGACGTTGTTTGCTGCCAGAATGAAACAACGCATAGCATCCGCTAAGTTCGGCGCCAAAGACTACTGGCGACCCTGTGAAAGAGTACTTAACAAGAGCAAGTCCACAATACCCCCACTAATCAATAATTTTGAGGTCTTCACCTCCTCAGCGGAAAAGGCTGAATGCTTTGCACGGAGATTCTCGAACGATTCGAGTCTGGACTCGTCTGGGATTTTTACACCCGACTTCTCACCTAGAACTGAGCCTCAACTGAATGACGTCCACATTACACCCTCGCTTGTCTCTGAGATAATCTCAAAACTTGACCCCGACAAAGCGAGCGGAGGGGACGGAATCCCAATCATAGTCTTAAAGAAATGTGCCCCTGAACTCTCCTCTGTACTTTCTAAGCTCTACAACTACTGCATCCCTGCTTCCTGCTTTCCCGTCTGTTGGAAATCTTCCTCTGTAGTTCCTATATTCAGAAATTCTGGAGAACCCTCGGACTCCGCAAATTACTGCCCTATCAGCCTTCTTCCGGTCTTTGGCAAAGTGTTCGAGGCCATTATCAACGCCGAGCTCGTTCAGCACCTCACAGAACACAGGCTTTTCTCGGACAAGCAGTATGGTTTCCGCTTCACCAGGTCTACTGCCGATATGCTAACGACCATCACCGAGTATATATACCAGGCACTCGACAGGAATGGCGAAGCCCGAACTGTCGCCTTGGATATCTCTAAAGCGTTCGACAGAGTTTGGCATGCTGGCCTTCTATGCAAACTGCGGAGCTATGGTATAGATGGACAATTGTTTGAACTGATCCAGTCATTTCTATCTAACCGCACATTGAAAGTGGTATTAAACGGACATGCCTCCCAGAGCTACCATACAACGCGGGTGTCCCTGAAGGCTCTATCCTGGGTCCTACGCTCTTTCTGATCTACATTAATGATTTCCCCGATACCATAATATCCCAAGTGGGTATGTACGCCGATGACACCACAGTTTACTCTCGCCTCGATCAAAAATCTGGTGTTGGCGACAAAGGTAACCTTGCAGCTGAGCTTGGAAAGGACCACCAATCCGTGGTGGACTGGGATAAGAGGTGGCTCGTAAATTTTAATGCTTCTAAAACGAAACTACTATCAATTAACCATCATAGACAACCGCACCTACCTCCCATTAGCATGGACCAGGCTTGCCTCCCAGAGAGTAAAACACTACGCCTCCTTGGTCTCACACTTTCAGCGGACCTCAAGTGGAATGACTATATCGAATCCATTGCTAAATCCGCTGCTATGAAAGTCGGTTCTCTGTGCAGGGCCCGGAGTTTTTTCCTTCTGAATCTATCCTGCACATTTATAAATCTACCATCCGCCCGTGCATTGAATACTGTTGCCATATCTGGTCGGGTGCCCCTGCTATTCTCCTTGGACTTCTCGACCAGGTACAGCGGAGGGTCTGTAATGAGATCGACACTGACTTGGCAGACCGCCTGCAGTCTCTCTCTCACCGGCGCGACGTGGCTTCCCTGTGTCTCTTCTATAAATACTTCCATGGCTTCTGCTCCGATGAACTTAGATCACTGCTGCCCCATAGGTTTGAAATTGCAGGAGATACTAGATTGGTAACTGGATCCCACCAATTTACAGTGAAACCGATAAAATGCAATCGCAACTTCTACTCCAACTGTTTCTTTTCTCGTACTTCCCGACTCTGGAATTCCCTTCCACATGACTGCTTCCCCGACGGCTACAATCTCCAGGAGTTTAAATGTAAGGTCAATAGACACCACCTAACACAATAACTCGCTTCCATTCTTTCAAACACTCTTCCCATCCTCCCAACTACCTATCACCCCGCTTCTGACATTTCCTCTATCTAACCACTCTTTCTATTTACCTTCCCCAAGCGCAATAGTGGCAGTGGAATGCCTTGCTTGGGATGAAACGATTAAAAAAATATGAGAAACTTATGAGTACTAGAAAGAGCAATAACAGCTACTGGACTTGAAAAACCTGTTTTTCTGAAAGAAATTTTTAAGAGAAAAAAATTATAAATTTCAATAGATAGTAGTAATGGCTGTCCGGTCAATGAAAACTGAATGTTTCCTTATGGGGAAACGGCTATTATTCCAATTACTATTCCACCAACATAGATATGAATAACTTAAAAAATCTATCATTGTTTCATTTTTTCTGTTGAATTTTATCGTGCTATTTATTCAGAGATATCTTGCATTATTTATGAAATTATTTATTATGAATTTTGGGGGTCCTATATCATGCATTTTCGTAGCATTTCGATCGGAATTATGACAGGATATTTTACGAGAGTGAGTTATGGTTGTATATCTTATATCAGGAGAATTTTTTTTTTAATTATATCACCCCGAGCAAGGCGGTAACGCTACTGATGTGCAGGGGGCTACATAAAAGTGAAAAGATTGGAAAAAAGAAAGCCGGAAACCACATCCTAAACAGGGAACAAGGGATGTGCCTCGACACTTGTTCAATAGACATGGGTGGAGTGTGTACCGGGCGATAGTTTAGTCTCTCTACTCCAAGTGAAAAAAAAAAAAAAGAAAACAATGAAAAGATTGGAAAAAAGAAAGCCGGAAACCACATCCTAAACAGGGAACAAGGGATGAGCCTCTACACTTGTTCAATAGACATGGGTGGAGTGTGAACCGGGTGATAGTTTAGTCTATCTACTCCAATTAAATATCTTATAAAAAGGGTAAGTTAATTTGCTAATAATGTTAGCCATATAGCAGGTATTTAATTTGAATGTACTATAATTTGTTATTATTAAATAAAAATATTTCACCGTTCCTGTCGTTATCGTTGTTCCGGGAAAGTTTCAGTGCATCGAAAAAGACTGAGTAAAGTGAAAATCAGAATAAGAGTTCAATCTAACGTCAATTGTGCTGAAAGCACCAATAATAATAAAAGACCTGGAATTCTAAGGAGACTTGCTGTTACTTGACCTCCTGTTTAGGACACAATTTACAATGAATAATAATACTAATAAAAAATAAAATTGTTATATTTAATTTTTTTTAACTGTGTCCTTAAAATTACATTATTGTCAATCGTATTAGAAATATATTAATCAACTTCTTTTCCCCCGAGCTATATGTTAAATAGCAGGACAGACTCGATTATATTACCTAGAATAGCAACCAGTCTACTATAGAAAGTAACAGCTGCCTACTGCGGGGAAATCTTCCGCCTAATCAGTAATGAATCGAAAAAGACATGATCACACAAGTAAGTATCACGTATGATACTTTACTAATTGAAGAGAAAAAGAAAACTGAATATTTTTTTACAACTTTGTGTCTTATTTATAGCAGAAGCATAGTTTAGATTGAAAGAATGGTTTGTTTTCTTTTTTATTTTCATTTAAACAATTAATTTAGCAATTAATTTATCAAGAGCAAATCATATTATTTAACCAATAGATGAGGAGGAAATAGACACATACCTTCCCCAAATGTATTTGCTCCTAAATGAATTTAACGAATCAGATGTAATTCAAACTCTTCCATTTCTCATTTTCAGTCGTTAACCATTACACCAGCTTCACATTCAATAGTAATAGAAATCTTTTAAATGATTGAAATTTACTGAAGGCAAAATCTTAGGAGACCCTGTAGTGATAATGTTCTAATGTAAGTGTGTTCGTTTCAGGAGAAAAAATAAAATTTTAAAATCTGACCTTTACATTTAAAGGTCGACTTTTAAAATCTACCTAATAGGAGGCAATAAGCATCGTACGTTCTTGTCTTTGAAATTCTAGACGTGACCAACTTTAACATCTTAAGAATTTCCTACTCCACTAAGCAGTAATATGTAAGCAGAAAAAGATGAAAGAGAAGTCAATTAACATGCAATGCTTGAAAGAGCTTTAATAATTTCGAAGCAACCAACATGACGGACACCCGCAAGTAAAAAACCCTGGAATTAAAGTTTTGTACAGTCATTTTTGACTCGTTGCTTTGTCAAGAGTTTCTTAGGATGATTGCAAAAATTGAAGGCTAAGAGAAGAAGAAGGGCGTCGATTATTGTTGTATGAGGCTTAGAGTTCCGTGAACCTCTTAAAAGAAAATCAGACAAAGCGGGTGTAATGAAACATGAAAAAGTTATTGTCTTCAGAGTCGTCGATGCTAACAAACGAACCAAGTGTTTTTTCTCCTGTGCGCGCGTGTCTGAAGCCCAGAACGTGTGCATATCAGTCAGTTAAGTGCCATACGTGATACACGCTTGGGCGATCATGTCTCGAAAGAGACATGACTGACTAGGCAGAAGATTATCCCGCAGTAGGTTGCCGTTGCTTTCTGCGGTAGACTGGTTGCCGACCAAGGCTATAGAACCCAATCTGTCCTGTTATTTAACCCATAACTGGAAGGAAGAGACGGATTAATACCTTTCCCAAGGGTATTTGCGCGTAAGTGAATGCAATGAATTCGGCTGGAATTCGAAATCGGCTCCACGATTTCTCGTTCCGAGCCGATATCCAATGCACCACAACGCGCATCCCGTGTGCATATACGAGTGTTTATTTTGACTGGGATACTGCATTCCTGCCAGGATGTTTTTATTTTATTTTATTTTTTTTTCATGTGACTATATTCGAATATGTATTTCGAGATCTGTCTGACTTTCGCAAGTTACATCCTCGCGTGAGTATATTCGTTTGTTGTTTTACAATGCGAGCATGTGTTTGTGTTACTTTATACGACAGTAGCCGTGATAGATTCGATTCGCTGAAAATTTGAAAAGTACTATCATTTTGTTACTGTGACTCAGTTTATATATATGAAAAAAAAACAGAAGCTACTGTAGCAGATACACATCGTTCATTCAGTAATAAGTTAGAACACTCTAACTACTGACGTATGTATAAATGATATATCACACGCTAAAAGTGTACCTTCTTCTTCTTCTTCTTCTTCTTCTCTCTCTCTCTCTCTCTCTCTCTCTCTCTCTCTCTCACACACACACACACACACACACCCTGATTGAGCACTCTGGAAGAATGGTAGACTTTGATAAACAGTAGCTTCTCTAGCATATACGCACCGTTCATTCAGCAATGATAATGATAATATACACGCTAAAAATTCTGCCTCCTTCTATCGAGAGCCCATAGCTCAGAGGTAGAATCGCCGACTGACGCCAATTCGGTCGGGTTTCAATCCTGGGTAAAAAAGCAATCGGATGTCTAACCGTACTGAGGAGCTGTGATACAGCGAAACAGATCTGTCTGCGAATGACTATAAATATATATATATATATATATATATATATATATATATATATATAGAGAGAGAGAGAGAGAGAGAGAGAGAGAGAGTGGTCGAGGGTGCGTATGTGCGTGTCTGTGTGAGCGTGAAAAACTATTAGCAACTCCAGTTGCCCTTCGTTGGATGGTGAAGTTGTGAAGCGTGTTTTGATTTGTGTCGGTAGTCTCGGCGTTGAGCACTTTAACTTATTGAGTATGTGGATGTTTACTTTTTGGACTTTTTTTTTCACTTGTTGGAGATTTTGTTTTACTGTCTGACGTATTAATTCGTCTGGTAAGTTATCTTTTTAATTACAGTAACATTGATGTTTTCAGCAGTAGTGTATTTATACAGGGTAATTGAAAAGTAACTCACATCTTGCAAAAAAATTTAGTTAGAAACGGGAGAGGCCATCATACATAAAATATTAACATAGACTGATTAACGCAATTTTTTGTGAAAATATTGACTTGCATAATAAAGTCTGACAGAGTATTTACACTTAGAATATATGTTCTCTAAGTGGTATTTAAAACCTGATGATACTGCATACAATGAAAAACGATACGAGAGGCCAAGGTTTTATTTGCAGTAGAAACAAATTCCATCTATGCGCATGCTCAAAGGAATTATTTTCCTAATAGAGACGGGTTTTGAAAATCCTGTAAGGTTAAGCATCTGTTGCGTGCCAAATATTATTTGATTTAGAAAAGATGAATAATGTCTTAGCAAATCGTCTTTGGTTAGGAAAGGATAGATCATATCTTAGTAAATAGTCTTTGATTTGGAAAGGATACATCATCTTTATAAATGGTCTTTGATTTGGAAAGGATGCATTATATCTTAGTAAATGGTCTTTGATTTGGAAAGGATACATCATATCTTAGTAATTGGTTTTTGATTTGGAAAAGATGCATCATATCTTAGTAAATCTTCTTTGGTTAGGAAAGGTTACATTATATATTAATGCTATTAAATATTTGATTGGAACAAAACTTGATATACGAATTAGGTCAGTGAAGTATAATTTCATAATAAATTTTATAATCCGTTATATTTTTTTTTTAATCATTTCACCCCGAGCAAAAAAAAAGATTAATTAGCAAAGAGTGAGGAGTACAGACTAGTTAGAAAGGAACAATAGAAAGTTGAGAAAGCAGGTGCGATGACAGATACATAGGTGGAGAGAAAGGGAAAGTTATACAGGGGAGGAGAGAGAGCTAGAGGCCAGTGGTTAGTAGATGAGTATTAACTTTGCATTTAAATTTCTGGAGGTTGTAGCCGTCAGGAAAACAAGAATACGGGAGCGAGTTCCACAGGCGGGAAGTGCGAGAGAAGAAGCTGCAGAAGTAGAATTGTCGTCTGCATTTGGCTAACCTGACGTCGTCTGCATTTGGCTAACCTGGTCTTTCTGGAAAATTGCTTTATAGTAAAATTAAAATAAATTTAATTTATATATTCCATTAATGTCAGTATGGAGTTATTTTGTTGTTCAATAATTTTTCAGTGGGTAAAATCACCCTTACTCTGCATCCAAGGCCTTCTTCTGTCATCCATTTGCACAATCTCGTTAAGTAGGTTACCAATTGTGTTCCTCTGCCCTGTCTTGTGAATCTCACATTTTCTAAGCCTTCTTTTCTTTTTATGTGTTCTAGAAATCTCAACTGAATCTTACTAATTATATGTGTTCGTTTCGTTTCTAGTTTTTTTTATAACATCATTATTGCTCACATGTTACATCCCAGCATCCTTCTGTAGAACCACATTTCTGCTGCCTTAAATATTCTCATCATCTTTTAGTAAGCAAATATAAATCATTTCGATATTCGTTGTTGCATTGTTATTGAAGAATTTTTATAAGGCATTAAACTGTTTTGTGACTCATTTCGTATGTTTACATTTGGAAAAAATAATAATCTGTGGATTTAAAAATAATACTCGAAACATATTTCAATTTTAAATTCCCAGTAAATACTTTTGACAAAAATGGATTCATCGAAATATTAATTCTATGGTCAGGCGCCTCCAAAGGAGAATCAGTTATGTGATAGGTACCGACTTGGTGGCTGGACTCCAGCCACTTCCCCACTGACGGGATGTGGGTTCCCTCTGTCTGTTCTATAAATACTTTCATGGCTTCTGCTCCAACGAACTTAAGTCACTGGTGCCCCTGCAACAGGTGTTTACTCATGCAACCAGATTGTCAACTGAGTCTCACCCTTTCATAATTAGATCAACCAAATGCAGACGATAATTCTACTTCTCCAGCTTCTTTTCTCGCACTTCCCGCCTGTGGAACTCTCTTCCATATTCTTACTTTCCTGACGGCTACAACCTCCAGGAATTTAAATGCAATGTCAATACTCATCTATTAACCACTTGACTAGTTCTTTCACCACCCTGTATATGCTTTCCTTTCTCTCCACTTTTGCAACTGTCATCACACCTGTATTTCCCATCCTTCTCTGGCTCCTTTCTAACTGGTTCGTCTTTCTCTTCACTCTCTTCACTCTCTTCACTCTCTCCTATCTAATCTTTTTACTCTTATGTTGCCCTCTGCACATCAGTGGCGTTACCACCTTGCTCGGGTGATACGTTTAAAAACAAAAACAAAAAAATAAAACATAAAAATGAATGAATCAATCAAAGGAAACATCTTTTTATAATTTGTAGTATTTAACAAGATTTTTTTAATGATATTTTCCAGCCTGTGTAATCGACAGTCGAGAAAATAGTGTTTTTTTATTAACACAAGTTCATTTAATATATTCTTCACCGTTTCTCGACCCTCCTCTTGGCTCTAATATGTCCTGTGAGTGTCAAATTCTCCAAGTAAACTTTCCTCATTATTTGAGAGAAGAAGTGGAACAATGTTACAAACTAAGCAGTTATATATTTCTTATAGCTAATTTAATTTTATAATAAGCATTGTTAGTTTAATTTACTTGCAACGCCAAAGAACAAAATGATGGCAAACAAATTAAGATCGGTAAGTCGTGTTATTCTTCTTAGCAAATACGCCATGACTTGAAAATTACACCCTTGTGCAAATTAATAGTTTTAGTTTTCTTTCTTTCAACATCCGTTCAGTTTTAGACCCAGTAGAGTTAAAGGGTCTAATCCATTTCTATCTTTTCAACAGATTAGGTCATTTGCAGTGGTGTGCAGTAATAGGAATCTATTTTCAGAGTGTATGATGAAATTTGTTTGACCTTGAAAAATATTGCGTCATCTGTGATTGCACCAGGTTTTTATAACGTCCAAACACTATTGTATCGAATGTCGATTAGTTGTCATATACACATTGTCTGCGATGGACGTTACTCCAAGGAAGTATACGAAAATTGTAACGCTGCGCAACCACAATGTCAAGTCTTACATACAGATCGCGGATATTGTTGACGTCAGCCTTTCAACTGTCAGCCGTGTCATCAATACGAAGAAAGAAAATAGATCCATCAGTTCAAAACGTAAAAGAAAAATGTGGTCGGAAGAGAAAAACAACGCCAAGAGACGACATATACGTAATCAGGGAAATACATTATTCGTTTTGCTTTAATTAATTAACACAAGTGTGTATCATTTGATTTCTAGGTTAAAACACTGATCACGATAGCGGCTTGGAAATATGTATATTTTAAATACGAAATACGGCAGCAATATCGTTTTTAATTCAATGATATCTTAGATTTCCGACTGAATTTCCCTAAAACTAGCCCTAGATTTATTTCGGCATTTTACATTTTCGTATAAGTTTTCAGAACAAACTTAATCTTACTCCCGATAATCATCTTGTTTCTACAAATAGGTGTCAGTTTGGCTGTCTTTCTTACCAATGTGTTTCAGCCGTCATTTTACAAGCAAATCTTACGCGAACAAATTAACATAAAAGAAATAAAATAAGTTTCTCTTTTATTCCCCTTTTTAATATTTATCTGACGTAACTAAAAACCACTTTGTTTTTTGCAAAGTGAACTAAATCCTCTCGCGGTAGGACCAATTACGAATGACCTCGTGGGTGAATTTACGAAACACTGAGTCCGAACAAAGGATATGAACAGGTTTTATTGGTGCCGATGTAACTTTTCTACACAATGTACCAAATAATCAGTGCCGTCCTTGAAGTTGAGGATACTCATTTAAGAAACTAAATATATGAAACAGTTACCCAGAGACACAAATGTCGTCGAGGTAATATACAATGCTAGTATTCTCAACTTACAACGTTACAGCGTCTCTAAGATGTCCACAATTATTTTTTTAAGGTACGCATTTCTCGCTTACCACTTTCACTTCGGAAGCCATTGCACCTATATTATTTTTAAAAAATATAGGCTGATGTCACAGGTAGCCTCATCCTTTCCATAATTCGTTGTATTTTTTTAATATACTTGGAGAAATCGCTCTTCGAAATAGAAAACCTCCAATTCTGTCGAAATGTTTTAGGCAAAATGCTGCCATTTTCTTCAATTTTATTGCTTGAAGCTTATTCTCATGTCAGATTTACCGGGAAAGTTTTAAATAACATTAGCGCAAGCTCCCTGGTGCCATCGAAGGCGTTTGGTGAGGGTAATACATTGTGCCTGGAGCGTTCTTAAAATGAGAAGTGCTTGGAAGGCTTGAGCAATATTTTAACTCCATTGTCGGTAAACCCACTTTAAACTGACCTAATGTCATTTTCGGTAACAACGTGGGCAAACTGAAAAACACATCAAATTGTTTTTTTAAATAAATGAAGACACCTCCAGTAACACAAATGAATTAGACAGGAGATCTAATAATGAACTCAAAGAGACTTCCGTAAAAAAGTTCGAATCGGAATTCTAACCTGTCAGACACTATCTCAGTCTTCGGACAAAGAACGATGCAGTTGGGTTTTCGATCTCGCGTATGCAAATTTCGTGCGCAAATTTTGACTCTTGGCTCGAGTGCCCGCGCTCGATTTCTCAACGTAAAGTCCAACCTTGTGTCACATCTCGTCTCAGTAGGTCAACTCTGGTGTAAATACCAAGATTTTCCCGGAAGATCGCACTTGTCTGGCTTTCTGTTTTCGGGTATGGGACTACTCAAACGAGGCAGTGTCTACATGCAAAGGCTCGGCTGAGATATGTGAACAAGTACGGTGCCCTATCCCGTGTATGCGGGGTCTGGTTAAATTTTGACTCTTGGCCTTTAGTGTACCCGCTCGGGTTCCCCACGTTAAACTCGATCTTGTGTCACAACCCACCTGGTTAAGTACCCACTTCCGACAGTCCGTCAGTTGTCAAGCTTTCTGTCTATACGCGTAAACAGAGACACGACTGAGAAAAATAGACAGACCTGATCCCTCATATACGAGAGTTATGAAGTTTTTCGCTGCGGGAATGGGCTCGGAAACAAAGAAAAGAGCGCTGGATTTCTATGTCATATCAATACTTCAATACGGCAGTGAATACTGGACAATATCATAAAAAATGAGGAAAAACTGGCAGCAGCGGAAATGTGGTTCTACAGAAGGATGCTGCGGATATCGTAGACTGAGCATGCAAGCAACGGTGAGGTACTGGAAAGAATGGCAACAAAAAGGAAATTAAAACTGAGCATCAGGAAGAGACAACTGAAGTTCCTGGGATATGCAATAAAGAAGGAGAGTTTGGAGAACCTGATACTGACTGGCCAGATAGAAGGAAAGGACAAAATAAAGCAATAGATTTTTATATGGAGAATAAAGCAATAAAGTTTTTAATAGATAATAAAGCAAAAATTTGTATATGGATAGTAAAACAAAAATGTTTTTATATGGATAATAAAGCAATAAAATTTTCTTTAGAGAAAAAAACAATAAAATTTTTATATGGACAAAATAATGCAATAAAGTTTTTATATGGATAGTAAAGCAATACATTTTTATATGCATAATAAAGCAATAAAGAATTTATATGGATAATAATGCAAAATAGTTTTTATATGAATGATAAAGCAATCAATTTTTTATATGGATAATAAAGCAATAAAGGTCTTTATGGAGAATAAAGCAATATAGCTTTTATATGGCTAATAATGCAGTGAAGTTTGTGTATGGAGAATAAAGCGATAAAGTTTTGTTTGGAGAGTAAAGCAATAAAATTTATATGGATAATAATGCAATGAAGTTTTTACAGAGTTAAAAATGCAATAAATTTTTTTTGTCTGGAGAATAAAGCAAAAAAGTTTGTATAAGGATAATGAAGCAATAAAATTTATATAGATAAAAAAGTAATAAAGTTTTTATATGGATAATAAATCAATAAACTCTTTATATGGATAATAAAGCAATAAAGTTTTTATATCGTTAATAAAGCAATAAAGTTTTTGCATGGGTAATAAAGCAATAGATATTTTGTATGGAGAATAAAGCAATAAAGTTTTTAATAGATAATAAAGCAATTTTTTTATATGGCTAATAAAGCAATAAGATAAAATTTCTATGGATAATAAAGCTTTTTATGGATAATAAAGCAAGAATGTTTCTGTATGGAGAATAAAGCAATAAAGTTTTTATATGGATAATAAATCAATAAAAGTAAAATGGATAATAAATTAAAAAAGTTTTCATGTGGATAATAAAGCAATAAAGTTTTTCGTTAGAGAAGAAAACGATGAAGTTTTTATATGGAAAAATAAATCAATAGATTTTTATATGGCTAATAATGCAATGAAGTCTTTGTCTGGAGAATAAAGCAATGATGTTTTTGAATGGAGAATAAAGCAATAAAATTTATATAGATAATAATGCAAAGTTTTTTTATGGATAATAAAGGAATAAAGTTTTTTTTATGGATAATAAAGCAATAAAATTTATATAGATAATAATGCAAAGTTTTTTATGGATAATAAAGGAATAAAGTTTTTTTATGGATAATAAAGCAATAAAATTTATATAGATAATAATGCAAAGTTTTTTTATGGATAATAAAGGAATAAAGTTTTTTATGGATAATAAAGCAATAAAATTTATATAGATAATAATGCAAAGTTTTTTATGGATAATAAAGGAATAAAGTTTTTTTATGGATAATAAAGCAATAAAATTTATATAGATAATAATGCAAAGTTTTTTATGGATAATAAAGCAATAAAATTTATATAGATAATAATGCAAAGTTTTTTATGGATAATAAAGGAATAAAGTTTCTTTATGGATAATAAAGCAATAAATTTTTTATATGGTTAATGAAGCAATAAATTGTTTGCATGGTTAAGAAAGCAATATTTTTTTTGTCGGGAAAACAAAGCAATAAAGTTTTTATATATTTCTTTAATCGTGTCGCCCCAAGCAAGGCATTTTACTGCCGCTGTTGTGAAGGTAGGTACATATAAGGAATGTTATGAAGAGAGAGAGGTTGCAGGGGGTGTCAGGAAGAGAGTAGGAGAGGGAAAAATTACTGATGAGAGTGTTGTGGACGAGAACGAATGTTATGAGGAGTGAAAGGTTGTAGGAGTGTCAGGAAGAGAGTAGGAGAGGGAAGAGAGTACTGATGAGAGTGGGGTGGATGTAGAAAAGCATGAGAGAGAATATGTACATTAGTGAGACAGGAGATGACTATTGACTTTACATTTAAATTCTTGGAGATTTTAACTGTCAGGAAAATAAGTATGCGGAAAGAGAATTCCACAAGGGGGATAGTGCGAGAAAATAAGCTGCTGGAGTATAATTTGCGTTTACAATTTATTGGCTTCACTGTAAAAGGGTGGGATCTAGTTGCTAATCTTGTGGCTCGAGGAAATTCGTATATAGGGGGTACCAGTGAGCTAAGTTCATCGGAGCAGAAGCTGTGAACGTATTTGTATAATAGACACAGGGAAGCCACACTGCGTCGGTGAGAAAGCGACTGCATCGTAGCTACCAAGTCGGGATCGATCACATTATAGATTCTCCATTGGATTCGGTCGAGGACACCTAAGTGGATAGCAGGAGCAGCGGACCAGATATAGTAGCAATACTCAATGCACGGGCGGATGGTAGACTTGTATATGTGCAGGATTGTTTGGGACGGGAAAAACTTCCTGTCCCTTCAAAGAGAACCGACTTTCTTAGCAGTGGATTTAGCTATGGATTCTATATAGTTATTCCGCTTAAGGTCTGGTTTGAGAGTTAACCCAAGGAGGCGCAGTGTTTCGCTTTCAGGGAGAGGAGCCTGATCCATGTTAATGGGCGAGAGGAACGATTGTTTGTGGTGGTTATTAGATAGCAGCTTCGTTTTGGAAGCATTATATAATCAAGCAATAAAATTTTTGTATGAAGAAAAAGCAATAAAACTTTTATATGGATAACAAAGCAATAACGTTTTTTAATGGATAATAAAGCAATAAATTTTTTATATTAGATAATAAATCAATAAAGATTTTTATGTATAACAAAGCAATAAAGTTTTTATATTAGATAATAAATCAATATATACAGTTATTTTCGTCGAATATTCAGGCCAGTAGACGGAAATAAATAAATATATATTGTTTCATGAATAAACGGAGCGTCTACTCAAATGTGGGTATCCAATAAAAATCACTCTTAAATAATAACAAAAAAGAGTTGTTTTACTGGATTTTTTTTCACTAAATAACCGGAGGAAATAAATAATAATCTCTGAATTGTAAAATTCTTCATAGGCTGGAGAAACATACGAGTGATAATGAATGTTAATTTCTAACTTAAATTATTGTGAAAATTAGAATTTGTCAGTAATTACTCGCGTTAGATGTAGTAGCAAAGTACATATGAATGTGCTTTCCAATTTAAATAATATATTAATGATACTAATCAGTTTACTTTTATTCAAATGCAGATGAAATGAAACTCGGGAGCTAAATAATATTCTTAACACTAGTCGCCTTTGTGTCAAAGATTTGGAAAATATCAATTAAATTCAAATAAAATATCTAAACTTATTTATAAATGGAACTTTGTTTGTTTGTGTGTGTGTGTGTGTCCGTTGCCTATAGACTCCGAAACGGCTGAACCGATTTTCTTGAAAATTTACACAGTTAGACTATAAGCGTCGGCTTGTGTTCTTAGCTAGGTTTTCTGTCGAGGTACCCCCGATAAATATCGAAAATCGATAATCGAAATAATCTGGTTATAGAAGCAGTGTATTCTTTAATATCCGATTTTACTTACTTAGATGAGATTTTAAAAATAATTAAATCAAACAGGGCATAAGAGCCAATAAAAGACAACGTGTTACTGAGATTGAGAATTTCTTTTTCTTCTTCTTTTTCTTCTTCTTCTTCTTCTTCTTCTTCTTCTTCTTCTTCGTGTGCTGTTCCTCTTCAAGACGTAGGTGATCATGGACATCCACTTGACTCCGTTTCTTGTCGCTCTCAGTAATTTTTATCTTGATATCTCTTCCAAGCCCCGCTCCGTCAACCATTTGCTCAGACCTAACAAGTACGTCTCGCGCTGCTTTCCCCTGTTTCTTCTTCATCTTCTTTTTCTTCTTCTTCTTCTTCTTCTTCTTCTTCTTTTTCTTCTTCTTCGTGTGCTGTTCCTCTTCAAGGCGTAGGTGATCATGGACATCCACTTAACTCCGTCTCTTGTCGCTCTCAGTAATTTTTATCTTGGTATCTCTTCCATGCCCCGCTCCGTCAACCATTTGCTCAGACCTAACAAGTACGTCTCGCGCTGCTTTCCCCTGTTTCTTCTTCCATTTATCCGACCTGTGAGTATCAAGTTCTCCAGGCCTTCCTTCCTTATTACGTGTCCCAAGAACCTCATTTGTCTCTTCCTGATATTTATTATCAGTTTTCTTCTCGTTTGCATCCTTCCCAACACCTCATCGTGGAACACGTGCTTTGTCCATGGTATCCTCAGCATCTTTCTTTAAAACCACATTTCTGCTGCCTCAACTTTCCGTCGTCTTTGATGAGATCGCCCAGCATTCGCTTCCATGCAAAAGGACAGACATCACGTAGCAATCCAGCACTCTTTTCTTTGTTTCTAATGA
>JBBBDQ010000922.1:1487500-1572500 GCA_037127315.1 Ascarosepion bandense | reverse complement strand
TGGGGAATACTTCATCATTGACAACGTCGTATAATCGCTTTTGAAGACTGTCGAACAACACCATCTCAATTAAGGGGGAATATGTTGCTAAAATAAAACCACTTTCAAGGGTAATACATTTTTGCAGTAATGCCTTCATTATCAGCAGATTTTCCTAAAGTGTAAAAATCATGCGTTTCCATTCAAGAGGAAATTTATAATACTCATCGTTTTTCCGATTTGGCTATATAGAAATATATGGCATGAGTAAGTCTGGAAATTATTTTTTGTATCAGTGCGTTAAAATGCAAAAAGATAATTGTTTGATGATTGTGTTAATGCGCTGTTGATGTTAACCTCCTGCTACCTCACTATCACATATACGACGTTACAGATTCAAATTCAACTAGTGCATATATTGAACTAGCAGTATAGCCCGGTGTTGCACGGGTGTAAGGAAAGCTTTAAAACTAATCCATGGCCCTGGAGCTCAGACTCTTTGGACGTTGGCACGAAAGACTAAAAAGCAATAGTTGTTTCCAGTTAAAGCGAAACCGTAGACTGAAAGAAAAATGAAATGATGGAAGTCAAATTTTGATTTCCTGGTATCGATATCAAATAAGTTTTTTTCGTCGTAAACTGAATTTTGAAGGCTAAATAAGTTCCTCTGAGTAAATGGTATCATGGTTGAGACTAAGAACTATAATTATACTTACTTAGAGCCAAACCCAAAGCAAAAATTAAAATAAAAGGGCTGAAAAAAATACAGACATACAGGCAGATAAGCAGACACGCACACAATCATCTTGCCTTATATATATATATATATATATATATATATATATATATATACGAACTAATATATATATATATACGAACTAAATCTAAAAACGAGCCAAAAGTCGACCGCGGTTTCACTCACCGGATCGTCAGTGAAGTCGGTGAGTGAAACAGCGGTCGACTTTTGGCTCGTTTTTAGATTTAGTTCGTATCTTTGCTCTGCTTTCGTATTTTCGTACTTTCGTATCGAGCTCTTTTTTGTTAAGGTTTTCGTCTTGGGTTTTTTTTTCTTTCAAACACGGCTTTTGCTTTGTTTGTTCCTTTTTTTATCCCCATTTACCCATTTGGTGTTACCTTCTGGGTCTCACGACTTTGTTTAACGTTTTGTTAGTGGTAGGACTTTATGATTTTAGTCATTAGTGATACTGTTTTCTTTGTACGTTTTTCTATCATAATACTTATATATATATATATATATATATATATATATATATTATCGATTTTCTGCACTATTGTAAGAACTGCAACCTTAAAACATCCGAATATTGTTTCTTAAGTCTCTGTCTATGAGTGTATCAAATTTGATTAAAATCGGACTACTCTTTCTACAATCCGATTTTTTCGATTATCGATTTCCGATATTTATCAGGGGTACCTCGACACAAAACCTAGCTAAGAACACTCGCAGACGCTTATAGTACAATTGTGTAAATTTTCAAGAAAATCGGTTCAGCCGTTTCGGAGTCTATAGTTAACGGACACACACACACACACACACACACACACATACACACACACAGACAAAGTCCCATTATGAATAAGTTTAGATATTTTGGCTTAAACAATAAATACGGAATCGTAGAAGATAGGAAATTCAGCTACCTGAAATCTTATCATCGTGATTAAATTAATATCGACAACATTAACAAACACAAAATTTCGTGTATTTAATAGAAAATTATTTCCATCATTTACACCCAGAATGCTACACTCATTTTTATTGTTACTATCAGAACGTCTCGGCCGTTGTGTCCTCCGGCTTTCCTCAGGTATTTCTCGATCTGGGCTACTTTCAAGAAATGTTAAACATCCGGAAATATCGGCGGCGCATATGCTAGGCTATGAGAACCTCCTTAATAGGTGTAGCATATATAAATAAACATATTTTCTTTTTTAATCGTTTCACTCCAAGCAAGACGGTAACGCCACTGATGCGCTGGAGCCTACATAAGAGTAAAAGATTAGATAGATGGAGGGTAAAGAGAAAGGCGTACCAGTTACAGGGGGTGTCAGGGAAAGGAGCAAGCGACGGGGTTATGGTATCACCGGACGCTTGCTAGACCTGATTAAATCTTTCCTATCTAACCGCATAATGAAGGTCGGCTTGAATGAGCATACTTCCACATCCTACTGTATAAACGTTGGTGTCCATCAGGGCTCAATCGTAAGCCCGACGCTCTTCCTTATTTTCATAAATGATCTCCCAGACGTGATCAGATCCCAAGTAGGCATCTACGCAGATGACACCACTATTTACTCCCGTATCAGTAAGAAATCCGAGGCGGACAAGCATAACCTCGCTGCTGATCTTGAGAGGGATTTACATTCAGTGGTTCCTGAGAGCAATATACTGCACCTCCTCGGCCTTGCCCTCTTTTCCGATCTCAAGTGGAACCATTACATTGAGTCAATAGCTAAATCTAATGCTAGGAAGGTTGTTTTTTCCGCCTGGAGAGCTATTAGAAAGAAATAAAAGAAAGAAAGAAAGAAAGAAAGAGATGTGACAGCATGGCTTCAAGAGTAGCAGTAAAAACTAAAACCCCTCTGAAGGGAAATCGATCGACAAATAGCTATCTAGATTTGTAGACAAAATACAGCGTTCATTTCGAAATTCCATGACTGTTCAAAAAGCACCTTGATAAAGGACGGAGGGCACAACGGCCGTGTTGTATTATCAACAACGAAGATGGAGGCAATGGAATGCGTATTAATAATATAAATAGTCATAAATACTTTATATATATATATATATATATATATATATATATATATATATATATATCATTCGAGTTAGTTAAGCAGTTTAGGCAATGTAACCGGGTAGGACACACTAGCACGTAGACGTAATGGACGGTACTCGTATGCAGTCTCCTGAGATGTAGGCGCAGTCAATAGACGTAGACCAATAGTCGTAGATCTGTATTCATAGACCTCTAGGGATAGACCTACAGGCGTAGATCTCACTTTCGTCTGTATTTATGGCTGACACCAGCCAATCACATTACTTTGAGAGGGAACCAAGGTCTATGCATATTTATGACATATTTATTACATCAATACTTATTCCCAAAATTCAGAATTAAACTAGTAGAACATCTGTCTAAAATCATATTATCAGAGAATTCTTACTGTTACAAATTCAACCAAGAGTATTTATATAACTTACAGCAACGAACAAACCTTGATTGTTTTACTGTAATTATTCACGGTTGTTGTCGAACAATTTAATCATTATTTCTTGACATGAACCTGTTGATTTTCTAGGGCCTAATGCAAATCTCTTAGTTGAAAATGCAATGATTTCAATAACAAATGCGATTGATGGCTAGCTGCAGGTCCAACCAGTTTCTTTCCTTCTCCTTGATTGCCAACCCAAGCTAAAAAACGCTGTCTATTTAACTCATTGCCTGATGAGGAAAAATGTATTGCGTTACTTTTCTCAATGGTATTTATATGAACGTGAACGCAACTGCCTCGGTTCGCTGCTTCGACTTCCGCCGCGATAATCTCTCAGATGCGCACGCATCCAAACAATTAAATAATTAAAACAAGTGAATTTTCTCTGTTTATCGTTGATATATTTACAAGGGATATCCGCATGGCATAGATATCGCATAGAATAGAGGATATATATGATATTCGCATAGCATAATTATCCAAATAGGATATAGAAATAAAAAGATATCTGCATAGCATAGTTATTCGCATAGCATATGGAATATTTAGCATAATCCGAATAGCATAGTGGTTAGTGACACAGAGAGCACGATGACGAATTCCACTTGAAAAATAAAAAAAATAAATTTCTGGAATGCTAAGAATCCATCTCTTTCAACCTCAGAAGAACAAACAGTGCTCTGTAGTCTTTGATGCCAACTGTATTTTAAACCCGTACTAAAAATGAATGGGTTCCACCAGATTATTTTGCCTAAGATCGTTATGGTTACAGCATACTTCGTTACTCCTATAACGTTACAGGACCCGTGATCTGATATTTAGAAATCAGTGTCACATTATTTACATTGTTCGGACTATTGTCTTCATCTTTGCTACCATGTTTACGACGTTTCTGCCGTTGTACGCTCCGGCCTTCTTCAGCTTTTAGGAAGTTCAATATTCCTAGGACTTGAAGAAGGCCGTAGCGTACAACGGTCGAAATGTCGTAGACATGGCAGTAAAGATGAGGAGAATAGTCCGAAAAATCTATATATTGTAAATACTACCTAGTTTCAAAAGTATAGACAAACAATTATTTTTTTGAATGCCATGTTCCTTCAGGACGAAGGCGATAAGGATCTCCATATCTTCCTCTTTATTATCAGTGAATTGCTATGCATTTTAGGAAATATACTGGAATGATTTCCTGTTAGCATCTCTTCAGTTTAAAATTCAATGTTTTTTTTTATTGGTTTTTACCCACGTCTAGAGAACCCAATTCACGCTTCTATTTTACTTATAGCGCAAAAGAGACCCTGTTTATGTATTTCACAAGGATATTTGTTGGAAATTGATCGCAACAGACTGGACTGATCTCGACTCACTAACTCCACTTTCAACGGCAATACACATTACCCTACCAATACATTCCTTATATTCAAAGTGAATATAGAACTCTTCAAGATATATAAATGGTTAGAAATCTTGTTTCGAATACTATGATGTGTCCGCTCGTTTAATAAGTGCTACAAAATTGCAGGTCTTGTGTAGTCGAAACTGTTTCATGGCTTTTCGCGAAAATTCTTTTCATCTTCTTGAGAAAATATTTTTGTGTTTAGCCTGATATCTGGTCAGTTTGAATCCTAACGTTTCGTGCAGTTCTGAAAGACAACGTCATTTCGACCAACACATTACGAGACAAACAGGAGATTTTACGAAAGGTCTGGAAAAAAAAACCTTTGCTGAGTTTCTGGATTTGTGAGATAAAAATAAAGATATATATATATATATATATATATATATATGTGTGTGTGTGTGTGTGTGTGTGTGTGTGTGTGTGTGTGTGTGTGTGTGTGTGTGTGTACATAAATTAGTCGAAAAGCTTATTTATTTTTCTACAAACGACAGACGGCTTAAAAGAAACGTGAAATTGAAACCAGATACAAGGATAAAAAATTAATAAAAAACAATATCTGTAATCGACAAAATGAACACGCGAATAAACATATAAATATGTGTGCGTCTGGGTACCTCTGTGCGAACGAACATACACGTATATCCATAAAAATGTGTGTGTGCGCATGCGTACAGAATAAAGGAACTAACATAGTAAATCGTATAAGTAAAAAAAATAACAATAAATAACTAAATAAATTTTTAAATGCAAACAAAGAAATTAATTATCAAGAAAATATACACAATAATAAAAACAACTCTAAAAACAAGATGAAAATCAAAATTATGTCCTTTTTATACAGACACTAATACGCATGCGCATTTAAAATTTGTCACTCTTACACTGAAAAATATTTTGTTAGGTCGGCAAACAACTGTAAAGATATTATACTCTGCACTAGGAGACTTTCCTTCGTATTTCGTTTCTCTCTCTCTCTCTCTCTCTCTCTCTCTCTCTCTCTCTCTCTCTCATGCACACGCATACAAATAACATTAGAAAAACAGAACTGGTTTGGCATTTAAAATTATTCTAGTTAATCTACCCGTCTACGCCGGGCAATAGATTTAATTTCCACATGTTTATTTTACTTTTCTTTCGATTATAGCGCTCCACAACATCTTATATTTCGCAGCTCAAAGCGATGCTTATCTTTTTATAGTCCCTACTATTCCCTGTTCTGAGATTACTTTACATTCGTGAGGTAGATTAATCTCTTTCACTCAACCCCTTTTTGCTTTCAGTATTTCTTGTGAGTAGCAAATTCTCCAAGCTCACTTTCTTCACTATATGCTCCATAAATTCCAAAACCCATTTTTAAGATAACTTTCATTTTAAGGAACTTAATTGAAATGTCAGTTGTTATCTTCTGTCGTAATTCATGTTCTTTTATTGTTCTCTCTTATTAATATAGATTTTTTTCTCATAAATTTAAAACTCAGATAATACGTGAGTTTTAGTGGCCTTATTGTTTTGGTTGGGTTGAAATGATTAAAGAATTATAAATGTAAACGTTCGTTCCGTTTTATTTGAAGTTTTCTAAGAGCTCACATGTTCAACGTCATATTTTCAGTACAAATGCAGCCTACAATTCTACTCCACCAACTTTTTTTCTCGCACTTTCCGCCTGTGGAACTCCCTTCCATATACTTGCTTTCCTGACGGCTACAATCTCCAGGAATTTAAATGCAATGTCAATTGCCATCTCTTATCCACTTGACTCCAGTTCTTTCTACATCACCCTGTATATCTTGTTCTTTTCCTTTCTCTCTACCTTCACAACTATCTTCATTCCTGTGAAAAGTCAATTCCCATCTCTTATCCACTTGACTCCAGTCCTTTCTACATCACCCTGTATATCTTGTTCTTTCCCTTTCTCTCTACCTTCGCAACTATCTTCATTCCTGTGAAAAGTCAATACCCATCTCTTATCCACTTGACTCCAGTTCTTTCTACATCACCCTGTATAGCTTGTTCTTTTCCTTTCTCTCTACCTTCGCAACTATCTTCATTCCTGTGAAAAGTCAATTCCCATCTCTTATCCACTTGACTCCAGTTCTTTCTACATCACACTGTATATCTTGTTCTTTTCCTTTCTCTCTACCTTCGCAACTATCTTCATTCCTTTGAAAAGTCAATACCCATCTCTTATCCACTTGACTCCAGTTCTTTCTACATCACACTGTATATCTTGTTCTTTTCCTTTCTCTCTACCTTCGCAACTATCTTCATTCCTGTGAAAAGTCAATTCCCATCTCTTATCCACTTGACTCCAGTCCTTTCTACATCACACTGTATATATTGTTCTTTTCCTTTCTCTCTACCTTCGCAACTATCTTCATTCCTGTGAAAAGTCAATACCCATCTCTTATCCACTTGACTCCAGTTCTTTCTACATCACTCTGTATATCTTGTTCTTTTCCTTTCTCTCTACCTTCGCAACTATCTTCATTCCTGTGAAAAGTCAATTCCCATCTCTTATCCACTTGACTCCAGTTCTTTCTACATCACCCTGTATATTTTGTTCTTTTCCATTCTCTCTACCTTCGTAACTCTCTTCACTCCTGTGTTCATATCCTTCTCTTGCCCTTTTTCTTTCACCCCCTGTAGTTGGTTCGCCTTTCTCTTCACTCTTTCTACATTACCCCGTGTATCTTGTTCTTTTCCTTTCTCTCTACCTTCGCAACTGTCTTCATACCTGCGTTCCCATCCTTTTCTTTTCCTTTCTCTGACACCCTCTGTAACTGGTTCATCTTTCTCTTCACTCTCATCCTGCTTAAAACTTTAACTCTCTTATGTAGCCCCATTCACATCAGTGGTAGTAGCGCCTTGCTTGGGGTGAAACGATTAAAAAATAAAAAATCCTTCTATAGAAATATAATCAGTTACTCTAAATTTTCTGTTCATTAGTTCGGCATTCATTTCCCTTTAAGAGAACTTAACAACTCATCTTTCTAATTAAATTTTTTAATACTTAATACTTAAATGTTTATCATTTGCAGTGTTTTTTGCTATTCCAGTGCATCTAACAAGTTGTTTAAACTGTAAAACAAATCCTTAGTACATGCGGTGGTACTTGTTATTTCTATTAAATTTTAGTCATTCAAAATTAAAAAAAGATTTTTTTTAAATCTTCAAAGCGCATAACTCTATATATCAAAATGAAAAGAAATAATTCTATTACTAGGAAATGATTTCTATGTGCGTTGTGGTGCAGTGGATATCGGCTCGGAAAGTGAAATTAGTTTGTTAAATTCGTGGCATTCACTTTCCTTTTTACACCAAATTATTTTGACTTCATTCCATAGAGTCATGTATCTACTCACTCTTTTAATTACTCCTTACGTGTTTTATGCATTTTACTTGGTTAAGACGATTTCCAATTTCCATTTGGAGGCTTTAAATGCCAGCGTTTGGTGTTCGAGACCAGGTAATTTTGTATATAAAGAAATTACGCACTTGCAATTTGTCGCACTTATTTGAATGTCGCCCGAATCATTCTTCAACAAGCGTTAATCCACGAATCTTTTCCTTTACAAGCAACAAATCCAATAATATTGAGGCTATTTTGCTGGAACCAGTAAAAAAGATAAATCTGTTTTTATTTTACCTATTTCAGTAAAATAGAGCCCCAGTTTTTAATCAGTAAATGTGTTACATTATTATGGATGTTAAGAATAACAAAACACTCAGATTAAAGACATAAGTTAGATTTAACACTTAGATTTAACACATAAATTTATTTTTTCGCCATCGATTGTGAAGACAATTTAATTTTTTTTCCGCCATCGGTTGTTAAAACAAATGTTAAAATAATCTATTCATCATCAATTGTTAAAATAAATATAGAAGTCTCTGAATATTTTAAGCGCTTCAAGCATAACTGTCTCTGCAAATCCAAAACTTGCCCTTGAGCAAGGTTTTCTTACCAATGCAATTCAGGTGTACCCACTGAATAAATGTCACAAATCACAGAATCCATATCCGAATCCTGCCAACGCAACTAATGTGCTGACAATCTCAATCTAATCTAAACTTATTTATAAATGAAACTTTGTCTGTGTGTGTGTGTGTCTGTGTGTGTATGTGTCCCCGTTACCTATAGACTCCGAAACGGCTGAACCGATTTTCTTGAAAATTTACACTGTTGTACGATAAGCGCCTGCGAGTGTTCATAGCTAGGTTTTGTGTCGCGGTACCCCCGATAAATATCAAAAATCGATAATCGAAAAATCGGGTTATAGAAGGACTGGTCCGATTTTAATCAAATTTGATACACTCATAGACAAAGACATAAGAAACGATATTCAGAAATTTCAAAGTTGCAGTTCTATAAATAGTGCAGAAAATTTGATATCGATACCAGGAAATTAAAATTTGACTTACATTCATTCATTTTTCTTTCTGTTTACAGTTTCGCTTTAACTGGAAACATCTATTGCTTTTTAGTCTTTCGTGCCAACGTTCAAAGAGTTTGAGCTCCAGGATCACGGATTAGTTTTAAAGCTTTCATTACACCCGAGCAACGCGGGACTATACTGCTAGTACTCTATAAAAATATCTTTTTTTCTTTTTTTAATCATATCGCCCCAAGTAAGGCACTCTACTGCCGCTGGTGCACAGGGTTTACATAGGAGGAAAGTTATGAGAAAGAGTGACAGGCCACAAGGGGCACCAGAAAGTGGGTAAGAGAAGAATGAAAATACTGATGAGAGTAGAGTGGACGGAGAAAGGAGCATGAGAAAGTGAGGATGCAAGTCAGCGAGATAGGAGACAACTATTGACTTGACATTTAAACTCTTGGAGATTGTAGCTGTTGGAAAAGCAAGTAAACGGAAGGGAGTTCCACAGGCGGGAAGTACGAGAAAAAAGCTGATGGAGTAAAATTTGCGTTTACATTTTATTGGTTTCACAGTAAAAGGGTGGGACCTAGTTGCTAATCTTGTGGCTCAAGTAAATTCATAAATAGGGGTCACCAGTGTGCTAAGTTCATCGAAGCAGAAGCCATGCAAGTATTTGTAGAAGAGATACAAAGAAGCCACATTGTGCCGATGAGTATCTCAGTATCTGAACTGCTAAGTCACGATCGATCACATTACACATTCTCCGTTGGATTTTGTCAAGGCCCCCTAGGTGGATAGCAAAGGCACCCGACCAGATATGGCAGCAGTATTCAATGCACGGATGCATGGGCGGATAGTAGATTTGTATATGTGAAGGATGGTTTCAGACGGGAAAAACTTCCTGGATTCTAGATTGACACATTTCCGTCTAGAAATGCTATTCATATTGCAGAAGGATTTCTTTTCTCCACAGTATCTTCAGAGAGATGTGCCTCCCATAGCATGAATGGCATCTTTATAGCTGTCGAAACTAGACAAGTATATGTAGATCCCTGTCACTGGATAACTACTTAATGTAATGAATTGGCTTAGTTCTCAAACACTGTTTGTATTTACTAACAAAATAATCTTAGTGTCTACTTTAACGTGACCGGCAAGCTAGCCGATTTGAATATAATATCTGTTTATTCCCTTTATTCTTTATTCCTTTTTTTTTCTTTTTCATATGTCCAGGAAACATATCTTTGCTGGAACCATGTTCTATATATTGGCGTTTGTTCAGCGAAAGCTTTTTTGAAATTTTCTTCAAGTCGCCAGATTTTTAATTAATTTTATAAAAAAAAAAAAAAAGAAAAATAATCGTACGTCGTAAAACTGGCTCGTTCCTGTCATCAAATCTTTCGGGAAACACACGCAGATAAACACAAAAAGACGTATATATATATATATATATGTAAAAGTAGGATACTTCGACGTGATGTACTGGTTAGTAAGCTCGTTTAGGAATATAAATTACCAGCGTCTAGTGAATTCCAGCATCACCGTGTGCCCTATAACGTTGACCTTGTAACATATCTAAGCTACGGTTAGAAAATAAACAAACATATGTGGGTTACCGTCTAACATAAACTTAGACACACATTGCACCATAAACGCACACATGCACCATTACAAATTTTACCGTCCAATATATTCAGCACATATATATTTAAAAAATTGTTAATTTTATTAATACACGTGAATTAATTCGCACACACATGTATACACATACATTAGCTAACCTTACCGTCCAACATATTCCTATACATACATACAAATACACTATTATACACAAAATATTTCACGCACATACATTTTAAAATAATTATTTACTGCTTCAGTATACGTGACACGTTCTTCTTCTTCATCATCATCATCATCATCATCATGTGTCGTGTCCCTTCAAGACGTAGACGATCATGAACTTCCACTTGACTCTGTCCCTTGTCGCTTTTAACATTCTTCCGTATGCTATCTTTCCCAAACCTCACTCTGCCATCCATTTGCTCAGGGCTATCATGTCGGTCTCGTGCTGCTTTCCCCTGTCTCTCTTTCCCTCTATCCATCCTGTGAGTATAAAATTCTCTAGGCCCTCTTTCCTCTTTATATGTTCCATGAATCTTATCTGTCTCTTCCTTATGTTAATTATGCGTTTTCTCCTCGTTTCCACTCTCTCTAACACTTCGTCGTTAGTCATGTGCTCAGTCCATGGCATCCTCAGCATCCTTCTGTAAAACCACTTTTCTGTTGCTTCAGGCCTCTTCTATCATCCTTAAGAAAATCGTCCAACATTCACTGCCATACAGAAGAATACATAGCGATCTTGCACTCTTTTCTTTGTTTCCAATGAGATTTTCCTGTCTTTCAGTACAATAGTTAGCCTTAAGAATTAATCCCAAATCACAACATACTAGTATAATGTCTTTTTGTTAATTTTTCGTTTTTCTGTCGGTCTCTGAATCAGTCAGTTAAGTGCCATACGTAAAAAACGCTTGGGCGATCATGTCTCGAAAGAGATATGACTGACTGGGCAGAAGATTATCCCGCAGTAGGTTGCCATTGCTTTCTGCGGTAGACTGGTTGCCGACCAAGGCTATAGAACCCAATCTGTCCTGTTATTTAAATCATAACTGGAAGGAAGAAACGGATTAATACATTTCCCAAGTGTATCTGCGCGTAAGTGAATGAAATGAATTCAACTGGAGTTCCAACTCGGCTCCCCGGTTTCTCGTTCCGAGCCGATATCCAATGCACCACAACGCACATCCGCGGTCTCTGAATAAGCTTTAATAAAAGTGTAAAATACGTTTTTTACTTTATTTTATTATATGTGACTATGTACGCGAATGTCAGTCAATTACCGGTCATATATAATGTATGCATAAGAGAACATGTGTCTCTTGATCCAATACACTAGGCAGAAGATTTTTCCCGCTGTAGGTTGCAATTTATTCCTGCGGTAGACTGGTTGCCAACCAAGGTGATAGAACCCAGTTTGTTCTTCTATTCATGCCGTAGTTGGAAGAAGAGGAGATAGGTTCATACTTTTCCCGTGGGTATTTGAGCGTAATTGAATGCAACGAACTCAACTGGAATTCGAACTCGGCTCTCTGATTTCTCATTCTGAGTCGACAGCCATTGTAACATAACGCACATGTGACGGTACTAGAGTATATTTGTGCGCATGTTTCAGCCCACATATCTGTGTGTAAGTTATATTCATCTTACCGAGATATAAAAGAGATAATTATCAATTTGTAACGAATCGTGAGCCGCAATTCTTATAGTCTCCCAGACGCTAATGTGATAATATCAAACTATCCGTGGTTATTATTTGAATAATTCTGCTTTTGTCTCGATTAGGTAAAAAATATGACAGTAAAATATATTTCCTATTGACATAAATGTTATTTAAATTTTGAACACTTATTGGAGCTGCTATCAATTTTTTTTTCTTAAATGAACATCGGCGTAGATTTAGAAGTTCTTCTAAAGAGAGATTTTGACACCGATATGTATTGCAATTTTTTTTATCAGGGAAAATGTTTCTGTCGCTGAAATTTTCCTTAATCAATTCAGGCTGAGGTGGTGTATTAGTAAAACACCACCCGTTTGGCTTTTTATTAATAGGAAGTGAGAGTGATAATAGAGAATATGTTGATAAAAAGAGAGCAAAACCACACAACCACACACACACACACACACACACACACACACACACACACACACACACAAATATTAATATTCAGCTTATATATATGAGTTGAATATTTGGATTGAAATCCGCCAAGCAAAATAGAATTAGTAAATAATAGAGACTTAATCGATCTGTGTGTGTGTGTGTGTGTGTGTGGTCAGGAATCTATCTCTTATACAAGTCTCATTAAAGGTCACTGATAATATGCAGAGGTTATGATTTTATTTAATTTTTCTTGTTGTTGGATTTTATTTTTAGACACTTTTTGTACAGAAAAGAATATATATATATATATATATATATGTGTGTGTGTGTGTGTGTGTGTGTGTGTGTGTGTGTGTGTGTGTGTGTGTGTGTGTGTGTGTGTGTGTGTGGTTGAGTACCCTCGAAAAATATAAATAAAAATTGTTAAACAATGAAACTTCTTTTGTTTTCGAGATTTCTCTAAATGAAAATTTACTGCTAATATATATATATATATATATATATATATACTATTTTGCAATTATATATAAATATGTGTGTGTGTGTGCGTGTGTGTGATTTTGATGCAGAATACGTAACTTTTATTTTTTAGTAGAGATTTGTTAACTGTTGAAAGATATTGTCACTGACCTTATTTCAGAACGAGGCCTGACACGTCATCAGAGGAATGGCTCTATGGCCACGTGCCAAATTCCATGTTCTCCTTCATTTGCCTTTTAATTTTATAGATTGAGTTTGTGCTGATTTACTCTACAGCAGTTATTAACACTTTTGTGACGGGTGGATCAACAAACCACTAAGAGACTGTTGATCTAGTTACCAACCTTGAAATTGATGGTGAATAATAAATTCACTAAAATAGGCCTAATGAGCTATATATTTACTGGATTTAACCCCACTTATCTTCGCTAAAAACGACCATTAGTGAGCGCTATTTACATCTGTAAAAATATATCTCTTTTTTCTCTTTCTCCTCTTGCTTCCAGATATGGTCCGCTATTTACATCTGTAAAAATATATCTCTTTTTTCTCTTTCTCCTCTTGCTTCCAGATATGGTCCGCTATTTACATCTGTAAAAATATATCTCTTTTTTCTCTTTCTCCTCTTGCTTCCAGATATGGTCCGCTATTTACATCTGTAAAAATATATCTCTTTTTTCTCTTTCTCCTCTTGCTTCCAGATATGGTCCGCTATTTACATCTGTAAAAATATATCTCTTTTTTCTCTTTCTCCTCTTGCTTCCAGATATGGTCCAGTGTTGATATTGCATGTCAAAGTTAGGTTGTTTCTTATCTTGGTTCACTAACTATTGAACTCCCACACACACTACATACACACGCGTGTGTACCAGATATGCTTGTTTAACACACACACAAGCAAGCATAGTATGATCATTCAGTCAGTTAAGTGCCATACGTGATACACGCTTGGGCGATCATGTCTCGAAAGAGTCATGACTGACTGGGCTGATGATTATCCAGCAGTAGGTTGCCATTGCTTTCTCCGGTAGACTGGTTGCCAGCCAAGGCTATAGAACCCAATCTGTCATATTATTTAACCCATGACTGGAGGGAAGAGACGGATTAATACCTTTCCCAGGGGTACTTGTGCGTAAGTGAACGCATGGAATTCAACCGGAATTCGAACTCGGTTCCCCGATTTGTCGTTCCGAGTCGATATCCACTGCACCACAAATCGATTTAATCTACTTTCTTTTGATTTCTGTCGTGTATATATGCAAATGCTTTTGTTCATAACATGAATTAATTTTTATCTAAATTTCAAGTTTTGTCTTTTTCTTAAAACTTTATCCAGTCTCATATTAATCTGCCAAATATTGTGTATCGGACAAATGTTCTGAGAGCGATTTATGAAAAACAAAAAAAAAAAAAACATCGACGCCTCTAAACCAAAGATTGGAGCTCCTCAAGATTAATTCCTCTCCTTGAAGCAAAATGTAAATTATACAAATTAGACAAACCTCCAATTTAATAATTACTCACAACTAATTCTTTCTTGATTTCACTAAGTGAAGAAAATAATTTTTCCTTTTTTGAAACCAGTTTCCAGTATTTGTTGTATCCCGTGAAAATCTTTCTAGGAAATGGCGTGGGATTTTGTTGGAAAGAGAGGTTAATTCTTGAAGAGTGGAGGAAGCCCAGTATTTAACTTGAGCCTATGGTGGTTCCATGTGTTGGGAGAAACAATACTGCTTCAGTGCGCACTGTAGTGATTTTCTGTAGTGATTTTCTGTAGCCTGGAGTGACGTTAAGGAGGGTTAACGTTCCATCAAAATCAAGATAGATATAAAATTCATAATGCTGTTTGCTTAACAAGAAATACGAACAACGCGCTAAAATTCAATGTAATACTAATTTTTGCGGTTAGACATTGTGTATAGGACAATCGACCATCGTCGGAAATGTACGTGGAAGGGACGATTTAGTTGAAGTTGGATGAAAGTGAACAGTCATCCTGATAATTAAACATGTTTAGGGAGAAGATATTCTGAATATAGATTATAATAACGAATGTAGTTTATTCGCATGAAACTTGGCATCAAAGAAACAATCTGGCGTCAAGTTTTAATTTGTCTGAAGATAATTGGCTTGAAGAAAAAGAAATAAAATCGAAGAAGAAGAAGACAGGAAGGAGAAAAGAAGGAACGAAGAAAAGGAAGGAGAAGGAAAATGAAGAAAAAAATGAAGAGAAGAAAAGAAGACAAAGTAGAAAAGAAGAAAAGATGAAATGATGAAGAAAAGAAGAAAATGAAGAGAAAAAAGTAGAAAAGAAGAAAAAATGAAGAAATAAAGAAGAAAAAAAGAAGAAAAATGAAGAGAAAAAAAGAAAAAGTAGAAAAGAAGAAGAAAAGAAGAAGAAGAAAAGAAGAAAAATGAAGAGAAACAAAAGAATAGGTAGAAAAGAAGAAAATATAAAAAGAAGAAGAAAGAAGAAAAATGAAGAGAAAAAAGAAAAAGTAGAAAAGAAGAAAAGATGAAGAAAAGAAGAAGAAAAGAAGAAAAAATGAAAAAAAGAAGAAAAGAAGAAAAATGAAAAGAAAAAAAGAAAAGATGAAAAATGAAGAGAAAAAGAAAAAAGTAGAAAAAAAAGAAAAGATAAAGAAAAGAAGAAGACGAAAGAATAGAAATGAAGAGAATAAAGAAAAAGTAGAAAAGAAGAAAAGAAGAAGAAAAGAAGAAGAAGAAAATAAGAAAAATGAAGAGAAAAAAAAGAATAAGTAGAAAAGAAAAAAGATGAAGAAAAGAAGAAGAGAAGAAGAAAAATGAAGAGAAAAAGAAAAAGTAGAAAAGAAGAAAAGGTGAAGAAAAGAAGAAGAAAATAAGAAAAATGAAGAGAAAAAAAGAATAAGTAGAAAAGAAAAAAGATGAAGAAACGAAGACGAAAAGAAGAAAAATGAAGAGAAAAAGAAAAAGTAGAAAAGAAGAAAAGAAGAAGAAAAGAGGAAGACGAAAAGAAGAAAGATGAAGAGAAAAAAGAAAAAGTAGAAAATAGGAAAACACCTTCAGTCAGTCAGTTAAGTGTCATACCTGATATACGCTTTGGGCGATCATGTTTCGAAAGAGACATGACTGACTGGGCAAAAGTTAATCCCGCAATAGGTTGCAATTTATTCCTGCGGTAGACTGGTTGCCAACCAAGGCTATAGAACCCAGTTTGTTCTGCTAGTTGTTCATATCGTAGATGGAAGGAGAAGAGGTAGATTCATACTTTTCCCGATGTATTTTTTTTTTGCGTAATTGAATGCAACGAATTCAACTGAAATTCGAACTCGGCACCCCGATTTGTCGTTCCGAGTCGATATCCACTGCACCACAACGCACGTCATGTTTTACGATTTAACAACTTACAGGAAGTAATAAACACTTTATGAAAAATAGGTTTTTGTCTTAATGTAATTCTAATAAAGATTCAGTGGGCTTACGACCGTAACATGTTGGAACCGCGGTTCCTGTCCGATCGCCGAATTTAAACAGCTTGGTTAGTACCTAGATGGGTCACTGCTTGGGAATACCAGATAATGAAAACTTGTATGAACGGATGGTATAATGGTTAAAAGCTTGGAATGTGTGCCGAGTTCGAATTCTAGTCGTGTTTGTTACATTCCGTTCAAAAAGTATAAATTCACCTCTTCTTCCCAAATTCACTTGCAAAATAAATAAATAATAACAAATAATTATTCTTCGAATTCAAAAATATGTTTCGGTTTTAATTAAGTCACTAAAAGTCGATAAGCCGTAAAAAACAATAAATAAAATCCAGTATTTCAATGACGAAAGATCTGAAGAAATATCTGGAGAAATGGTTTAGGCTGAGAACTTTTCAGCACACCACGGGCATTACAATTGGTTTGCAAGAGACAGTATTATGTTTGAGGATTTTTCACCCACCCACAAACATTTGCAGAAATGGACTTGGCCAGGGTGTTACTCAGCCTAGCTCTGACTCAGTCAAGGCGTAACATGCACAGATCTACTGGCAGAAAATTTCCACCCATTCAGAGATGTCATTCTTTCCCAGGCTTAGTGGTCTGTTCCGAGAAAGTAACATACCCACATTCCATCCTGCGCGGGTGACATGAAAATGGTTCCAGAAACATTAAACTTACTTCCAGATTCACCAATGTCACCCGCAATCGAGAGAGTTAAAACTTAAATATATACTCGGCATGATATACACTACAGGCCATAATTATGCGACACCAGTGTTTAAAAAAATGATGTATATCATACTATATTTTAGTATTTATTGGCAAGTGAATAATTGTAAATGAAAATAGAATGGTTCTTTTGTTAATACTGCACAATAACATGTGCATCAAATGAATTTATAAATATTTAATATTTACCTATATTGCAGTTTCATCAATGAAAGAATGAAGAACGTTTAAGGTGATTCAGACGTGTTCATCTTTGCTTCCTTGACTTGTAAAATTTTGCAAAATAATAATAACAGAAGAACCATTCTATTTTCATTTGGCAATAAATACTAAAAATAGTACGAAATACATCTTTTCTTTAAAAAGAAACTGGGGTGGCCTAATAATTATGGTTGTAATGTATACTAACTACTGGAATTGTTGCAAAATCCAGTACTGGCCAAAGCAGAGTTGCGTTTTTTTTTTAAATGACCGCACAGATAGGGTAGATTACAGTCATCATAAAAATCTGTGTAGTCTAATCTAAGACATCTCTGTTTTGGCCAGAACTGCAACAATTTCAGTTTTTAATATATATCATGTCGAATCGTATAACCACCTTTATATCTCCCAGAGAGTAAAACACTACGCCTCCTTGGCCTCACACTCTCAGCGGACCTCAAGTGGAAAGACTATATCGAATTCATTGCTGAATCCGCTGCTATGAAAATCGGTTCTTTGTGCAGGGCCCGGAAGTTTTTCCCGTCTGAATCTATCCTGCGAATATATTAATCTACCATCCGCCCGTGTATTGAATACTGCTGTCACATTTGGTCGGGTGCCCCTACTATTCTCCTAGGGGTTCTTGACAAAATACAACTCAGAATTTGGAATATGATCTATACCAACTTGACAGACCGCCTGCAGTAACTCTCTCACCGGCGTGGCGTGGCTTCCCTGTGTCTCTTCTATAAATACTTTCACGGCTTCTGCTTAGATTAACTTAGATCACTGGCGCTTCTTAGGTACGAATTTGCACGAGATACTAGATTAGCAACTAGGTCCCACCCTTTTACAGTGAAACCGATAAAATGCAACCGCAATTTTTACTCCAACAGCTTCTTTTCTCGCACTTCCCGTCTGTGGAATTCCCTTCCACATACTTGCTTCCCTGACAACTACAATCTCCAGGAGTTTAAATGTAAGGTCAATAGACACCTCCTAACACACTAACTCGCATCCATTCTCTCAAACACTCTTCCCATCTACCCAACCCTCATCCTTGATATCCTTACCAGTCTATCATTCTCCTTCTGACATTTCCTATATCTAAACACTCTTTCTCATCACTTTCTTTCCCCGATGTAACCCCCTGCGCAATAGTGGCAGTGGAATGTTTTGCTTGGGGTGAAAGTAAAAAAAAAAAGGCTGAAGAGAGAAGATGCTCGTTAGTAAACTGTTTTCTCTAAACTTTTATCACTTTAGTTTAATACAAATATAATGAAAGTTCAAAACGAAAATAAAATGTATAATTTTTAGATATATTTAGTCTGTCAAGTGCCAAAGATGATAGACGCAAAAGAGACTTAACTGAAGATTAGGTTGCCATTACTTTCTGAAGTAGAATAGTTGCAAACCAACGATATAGAAACTAATCCGTTCTGCCATTTAACCCATAGCTAGACGGGGAAGAGACGATTAAAACCTTTCCCAAATATACTCGTGCGTAAGCAATTGTATAGAATTCAACTGAAATTCGAACTCGGCTTCCCGATTTCTCGTTCCGAGACGATATCCACTGCACCACAACGCACAGTCTATTTTAAATTATTACACTTTACAGTGTAAATGAATTAGCCATGAATTTCTGAAGTGTAATTCAAGGCTGTAAATATTGATTGTATTTGAAACATTTAATAATTTCATTTTAATTGATTGCATTGTGGCATTTATGCGTTAAATTGACGCCATGTGCGTGAGAAATTGCATGCGAAATTATTTTTTAGAGAAATGTACCATTCAGGTGTTAAATACATTTGACAGGATGTTTGTGGTACAGTGGATATCTGCTTGGAACGAGAAACCGGGGAGCCGATTTCGCATTCCAGCTGAATCCATTGTATTCACTTGCGCGCAAATACCCATGGGAAAGGTATTAATCCGTCTCTTCCTTCCAGTTATGGGTTAAATAGCAGGACAGATTGGGTTCTATAGCCTTGGTCGGCAACCAGTCTACCGCAGAAAGCAATGGTAACCTACTGCGGGATAATCTTCTGCCCAGTCAGTCATGCCTCTGTCGAGACATGATCGCCGAAGCGTGTATCACGAATGGAACTTAACTGGCTGACCATTCAGGTGTTAAATACATTTAACAGGATGTTGGGAAAAGGTAGCGTTCAATTTTTTTTTTTTAAAGGGTAACGTTTAGAGTTGATGATAAACAAAAGGGAAAGACGAGAGATTCAGATGCGAATGTGTTAAAAGCTTATCCAAACAGACACATTTTTAGTCGACGCATTTTGTTCCTCTGGGATTTTATCAAGAAAATGATAAAGGTGTGCGTTGAGATGCAGTGCAGATCGGTTCGGAACTGCAAATCAGAGAGCCGAGTTCGAATTCCAGTTGAATTCGTTGCATTCACTTACGCGCAAATACACCTGGAAAAGGTATTAATCCGTCACTTTTCTCACCAGTTATGGGCTAAATAGCAGGACAGATTGGCTTTTCTATAGCCGTGGTTGGCAACCAGTCTACCGTAGAAAGTAACAGGAACATACTGCGGAAAAACTGGTCAGCCAGTGATGTCTGTTTCGAGACATGATCGCCCAAATTGTGTATTACTTAGGGCACTTAACTGACTGAAGGACGAAACATGTCAGCTAAAAATAGTTTTTCCTCTTGATTTCTATCCATTGTGTTCCTTTACAGAACCACTCTATCTCTACAAAATTTACATTATACATATATGTATATATATTGACTAGCAGTATAGCCCGGAGTTGCTTGGGTTTAATAAAAGCTTTAAAACTAATCCATGGTTCTGGAGCTCAGACTCTTTGTACGGTGGCACGAAAGACTAAAAAGTAAACGTTGTTTCCAGTTAAAGGGAAACCGTAGACTGAAAGAAAAATGAATGGATGTAAGTCAAATTTTGATTTCCTGGTATTGATATTAAATAAGTTTTTTCGTCGTAAACTGAATTTTGAAGGCTAAATAAGTCCCCTGAGTAAATGGTATCATGGCTGAGACTAAGAACTACAATTATACCTCCTTAGAGCCAAACCCGGGGCAAAAATTAAAATAAAATTGCTGAAAAAAATACAGACATAGAGGCAGATAAACACACACACACACACAAACATCTTGCCTTTTATATATATATATATATATATATATATATATATATATATATAATCATATCACCCCAACCAAGGAGGTAACGCCACTGATGCGCAGGGGACTACGTAAGAGTAAGATTGGAAAAGAGAAAACCGGAAACCACATCCTAAACAGGGAACAAGGGATGAGCCTCTACACCTGTTCAATAGACGTGGGTGGAGTGTGAACCGGGCGATAGTTTAGTCTATCTACTCCAATTGAGGAAAAAAAAGAGTAGCAGAATGGAAAAGAGTAAAAGATTGGAAAGAGAAACCCGGAAACCACATCCTAAACAGGGAACAAGGGATGAGCCTCTACACCTGTTCAATAGACGTCGATCACCTGTTCAATAGACGTCGATTTTCTGCAATATTGTAAGAACTGCAACTTTGAAACTTCTGAGCATCGTTTCTTATGTTTTTGTCTATGAGTGTATCAAATTTGATTAAAATCGGACCACTCCTTATATAACCCGATATTTTCGATTTTCGATATTTATCGGGGATACCTCGACACAAAACCTAGCTAAGAACACTCATAGACGCTTATAGTGCAACTGTGTATATCGGTTCAGCCGTTTCGGAGTCTATAGGTAACGGACACACACACACACACACACACACACACACACACACACACACACACACACACACAAAAAGATACAATACAATTATATTCTAGAACTTTTGAATATTTTCCATTTGTAAACGAGTTATTACGTGACCTAGGTTTCTTCCATGAGTGGTGTCTTCAGGTGATTTTCAATTACTGATTTTACCGTTTATTTTTTTCTTTTTTTCTTTTTATAGAATACTCACGTAACGGGGTTTATTTTTGAACGCTCACGTAGCAGGGAATTTTTGAATGCGGAAATTTTAAAATTACAAGAAATTATAATGTTTCATCCATGGCTGTATGAACCTAAGAGATATTTTGTAGTATACAACCATGGATTAAAACCATTTTTTTAGTATACAACTATGGATGAAAACGTTATAATTGCTTATAAAATTAAAAATTGCTCATTGCTCGTTCGAAATTCCCTGCCATATGAGCGTTCAAAAAAAAAACAAAAACAAAACAAAACCCTGTAACGTGAGTGTTCTTAAAAAAACGGTAAACGGTAAAATCATTTATTGCAAATCTCCTGAAGACACCACTCATGGTAGAAACCTAGGTCGCGTAATAACACCTTTACAAATGGAATATATATATATATATATATATATATATATATATATATATATATATATATATATATATAGCCGTATCTGACTACCGGGCACACCGGGCACGGGTTCGGGCCGATCTGTGCAATCATAGTGAAAATCCGGGCAAGGAAATATATCTTCGTCAGAAATCAACCTAAAAACAATTCACGAAGAAAGAAAGAAAGAAAGAAAAGAAAGAAAGAAAGAAAGAAAACATCCGAATGAACGCAGTCAAAATCTGTTTGTTTATTTATTAATTTTGGGAGAAAAAACTGGTTATACTCAGAAAGTCTGAACCCGATTTCCTGCTTTCGTTCACGTTCTGTGCCTAATTTCCATTGGAATAGCTGGAAACGGATGACACTGATGACATCACGGGCAATTTTCTCTGAGCCCGGTCTTTTTTAGCATCAGCTACGGCCCTGTATATATATATATATATATATATATATATATATATATATATAAAATAGAAGCTAAAAAATAGAAGCTACTGGCCAAATTTCAAAGTGAATCTTTATTCTGATTGGTTAAAAGGAACACACGTAAACTTACAGACCGATTGTGTTTTGTATTTAAATGTAAATCATTTTAACAGCCAACATCCAACATTGCCCGATGACGAGATAGAAATTTCGAAACATAGAAATTTCCGTGTCGCAATGTACCTTTAATTCATAATTATATGGTTATATTATGCTCTATAATATTTATTGTATTGAGCACTGTTTATAAAAAAAATGGTGGCGAATTCAAAATCGTAAAAATTTGGGCCCTCTTTATCTGGATATATATATATATATATATATATATAAAAGATTGAATACCATAAGAATAAGTGAGAGATGAGAAAGAAAAAGGCAGATATTGTGTAGGGGGAGGACAGAGAGAAGAAAAGAAAGGGGGAGAGAGAGAGAGCGTATATGGAGAGAATGCAAAAGGGAGACTAAATTCAAAGAAAAAAAAATCAAAGATTTAAAAAAGTGAGACAGGCGGGAGGTTATTAAGTGTGAATCTATCAGTACGCGTGTTTCTCTCTTTATAATGCATATATGTATATACTTCGTTTACGTAAATTTTCATTGCTTGTAGGTTTGTGTGTGTGTGTGTGTGTGTGTGTGTGTGTGTGTGTGTGTGTGTGTGTGTGTGTGTGTGTGTGTGATGACGCTTGCTGTGTGGTTCGCTAAATCTCCCCTTCTCCATCCAATGAACATGTGCGACAGAGAAACAACGGAATTGTTGAGGGGGATTTTCTCGTCCTATTTTTTCTTGCTTCGCTCCACATTTTGTACTTTCTATTTTCGGATTTGTCTTTTCTTTCGCCGAAAAAAAAAAGCAAAGATTCTGAAATATCCATTTCCATTTCGTCATCGCCTCTTCCTTATTAATCATCCTCATTCGTTAGTGGGTTTGTTTTTTTTTGTCTAATTCATATCGCCATTTTTCTTTTTTTTTTTCTTTTGTTCTTATTCATTGGTCTTGCTTACTTCTCTCTCTTTCCTTCCGTCGCCTTCTCACTCTCTCTCCCGCCACCCCCTCTCTCTCTCTTTGTTTCCCTCCTCTTTTCGTTTCTTTTTTAAAACTTTTATTTATCGGATATTCTCGTATTTATTTTTTGTTTTTTACTTAATTAATTTTCTTTTTCCTTTTCTTTTTTCCAGGCTTCCTAACATCGCCTTTTTCATTCTCGCTTTTTACTAATTTATTTAGTAGTCATTTTTCTTTGTTTAACTTTTTTCCTTTATTATTTCATCTAAAACATTTGTCTACCATTTTGTCTTTCTTGTGGTTCCTAGAGGTTCTAGATATTTTTCTTCCTTCTCTAAATTCTTTCTTTCTTTCTTTGAATTCGTATTGGCTTTTTTTAATTCTTTCTTTCTTTCTTTTTTCTTTCTTTCTTTAAATTCCTTTTCTTTCTTTCTTTGATTTCTTTCTTTCTTTAAATTCTTTTTTCTTTCTTTATCTAAATTCTTTGTTTCTTTGAATTAATTTTCTTTTTTTTAATTCTTTCTTTCTTTAAATTCTTTTTTCTTTAAATCTTTTAATTCTTTCTTTCTTTAATTTCTTCATTCTTTATTTGAATTCTTTTTTAAACACTTTTTCTTTATTTCTTTGAATTCTTTCTTTCTTTAATTTCTTTCTTTCTTTCTTTGAATTCTATCTTTAAATTCTTTTTTCTTTATTTTTTTAAATACTTTCTTTAAATTATTTTTTCTTTCTTTCTTTAAATTCTATCTTTAAATTCATTTTTCTTTCTTTCTTTAAATTCTTTCTTTAAATTCTTTTTATATTTTTTGAATTCTTTCTTTAAAATCTTTTTTCTTTCTTTCTTTGAATTCTTTCTTTAAATTCTTTATGCTTTTTTCTTTGAATTCTATCTTTAAATTCTTTTTTCTTTACTTCTTTGAATTCTTTTTTCTTTAAATTCTTTTTTCTTTCTTTCTTTCTTTCTTTCTTTGAATTTTTCTTTAAATTCTTTTTTCTTTCCTTCTTTGAATTCTTTCTTTAAATTCTTTTTCTTTCTTTCTCTAAATTCTTCATTTCTTTCTTTCTTTGAAATCTCAACGGCTATATAAATCTTATATTTCTTTCATTTTTTTCTTTCTTCAAAGTCTTTTATTCTTGAGTGTTTTTCTTCATTCTTATTTTCTTCGGTGTGTTTATACTCTGGCGTCTTTCTTTCTTTTGGTTTGTTTTCAGTTCTTCGCAATGATCTTAATCCTAATCTACATTTAATCCTTTCTTTCTTTCTCTCTTTCTTTCTTACTTTCTTTCTTTTTTCTTTCTTTCTTTCTTTCTTTCCTTTCTTTCTTTCTTTCTTTCTTTCTTTCTTTCTTTCTTTCTTTCTTTCTTTTTTTCTTACGTTCTTTCTTTCTTTCTTACTTTCTTTCTTTCTTTCTTTTTTCTTTCTTTCTTTCTTACGTTCTTTCTTTCTTTCTTACGTTCTTTCTTTCTTTCTTTCTTACGTTCTTTCTTTCTTTCGTTCTTAGTTCTTTCTTTCTTTCTTTCCTTTCTTTCTTTCTTTCTTTCTTTCTTTCTCCCTTTCTTTGTTACTTTCTTTCTTTCTTTCTTTTTTCTTTCTTTCTTTCTTACGTTCTTTCTTTCTTTCTTACGTTCTTTCTTTCTTTCTTTCTTTCTTTCCCTTTCTTTCTTTCTTTCTTTCTTACGTTCTTTCTTACGTTCTTTCTTTCTTTCTTTCTTTCTTTCTTTCTTACGTTCTTTCTTTCTTTTGCTTTATTTTTTATCAATTATTCGTGAATATACAAATTTCATTTCGATATTTTTTCTTCATTTCAACCAATCTTTCGCTATATGAATCTCATTCCACTCATGACATATTTTTATTTCTTTCTCTTAGTTTTCAACAATACATTCATTGCATTTCTCTTTCAATTTTAATTTCCTGCTTTGCTTTTGATTGGTTTTCGCTTTCTTTTTCAGTCATCTAGCATTCTTTATTATTTAATCCACTTAGTGGAACTTTTTTTTAATCATCTCACCCCAAGAAAGGCATTCTACTGCTACTATTGCACAGGGGGTTACATACGAGAAAGCGATGAGTAAGAGGGGTTAGTTATAGGAAATGTCAGAAGGAGGGTAATAGACGGATGAGGATACCGAGGATACGGGTGGAGTAGATGAAAAATGAGCTTGAGAGAATGGATGCAAGTTAGTAAGATAGGAGATGTCTATTGACCTTACATTTAAATTCCTGGAGATTGTAGCTGTCGGTGAAGCAAGTATATGGAAGGGAATTCTACAGGAGGGAGGTGCGAGAAAAGAAGCTGTTAGAGTAGAAATTGCGCTTACATTTTATTGGTTTCACTGTAAAAGGGTGGGACCTAGTTGCTAATTTAGTAGATCGTGTAAATTCATACCTGAGAGGCACTCGTGATCTAAGTGCATTAGAGCAGAAGCCGTGAAAGTATTTATAGCAGAGGTACAGGGAAGCCACGTCACGTTGGTGAGATAGCGACTGCAGCCGAGCTTCCAAGTCGGTATCGATCACATTACAGATTCTCCGCTGGATTTTGTAAAGAACCCCGAGGTGAATAGCAGGGGGGACCCAACTAGATGTGGCAGCAGTATTCAATACAGGGGCGGATATTCAAAATAACAATAAGCATTAAAGAAAGACTAGCTTGCGCCAATCGTCCTGGTTGTGCGGATAGGCTAGACTTGAAAATCAGCATTTTGCAATAAAGGTTCTTAATTTGGCTCAAATTCCGACAAGTGGAATTTACTTTTATTACAAAAAATACTCACAAGATATCTCCTCATCCGCTATAAAAATATTCTCATTATATCAGGTGTTGACAAGTGGATAAATATATATAAAATCCTAATTTGGGGGTCATCAAATTCATTTCTAGATATGTATCTTCATATGTCTCCCCCTTTCTCTTTCTCTGTCACAGTCTCTCCCTCTATATCTTTTTCTGTCTCTGTCTCTCGTTATCTATCTATGTATCTATCTATCTATCTGCAGATATCTGTCTGTGTTTGTACGTATCTATACGTTTGTTAGAATGTAGAAGAGAGAAAAAGAGAAAGAGAGGAGAAAGAGAGAGAAAACGAGTTTGCGTCAGAGAGAGAGAGAGAGAGAAAGCGTGTGTGTGTGTTTGTGTGTGTGTGTGTGTGTGTGTGTGTGTGTGTGTGTGTGGTAAGAAGGGTTGGTTGACCTTGACGATCTTAGGTCAAAAAGCTCTTAAAAATTAAAATTTAAAAAAAATTAGAATCGTTCTCTATCTAAAACGAGGTGGGATTTAAATAATAATTTATTTTGAAAAAAGAATTAAAAACACAAAAAGGACAACACCAACTTCAATTTAAGAAATACAATGGGGTTTGATATTGTAAAAAGTAAAAGAAAAAGAAAATTAAAAATTACTCTCCAAAAGCGGCTCTGGTTAACGAGTAAATCAAATCTTTTCTTTCCTTTTAATTTTTCAGACTTCTCTCTTATTATATTATCAAATAAAAGCTTGTTTTTTTTTCTTTCATTCTTTTTTTTTAAACTTTCGGTTTAACAAGTTTTTGTTCGTTTTCATTGTGCTAAGGTGCCTTTCTATTTTTGGATGCAAGGCGGAGTTTCTTTTAATTTGGTTTTTGCTGATAGGGACAAATGTCTCAGAAATGTTGTTCAGCGCTAAATATACAAAGTAAAAACGTGTACAAGGATTTGCGTATTGAAATATATGTTGCCTCTGGAGCCATGGGTAAAATCGTCACGTACGATGAGGTCTCCGTATTCGTGGCATTGCTGATGGTAGAGCAGGGTTCTGTTGTGGCATATTCACTGGGTAATGTCATTCGCATGTCTCCAGTCTAACAAGTGACTCCATCCGGATAAGGGGGCTTCTTTTCATTTAGTTTTGTCAAGTGTTTTCTCCCACGAAATAGCATTCTCCATTCAACTGCCGTGTTCTTTCAAGTTCTATGCGATAATTTCTTACGATACGTTACGGCAGTGGGAACGTAACTGAAGTCGAGATGCCAGAGCATTACCAATAACATTGCAGATTATTTTTCTTTGTTATCAAGAATCTCTAAGCCCAAAGCAAACCAGATGTGATAACAATATACAATGTGTACTGAACAAAACAAGTTCTAGATTTTAAAATTCAAATGCGAAGCACTGACTCATTGCTTTTGTTAGAAATAAACGAATTTACTCGAATTTACAAAGCCTTTGCTTAGCACAGTCACAAAAGCGAATGCAAAAAACAAAACTCACGAAATTCCACACCTCGATGCGAAATGTTTTTCGGCCCATAGAAAACTATTTAGTCAGTCAGTTAATTGCCATACGTGATACACGTTTGGGCGATCATTTCTCGAAACAGACATGACTAACTGGGCAGAAGATTATCCCGCAGTAGGTTGCCATTGCTTTTTGCGGTAGACTGGTTGCCGACCAAGGCTATAGAACCCAATCTGTCCTGTTTTTTAACCCATAGCTGGAAGGAATAGACGGATTAATACTTTTCCCAAGGGAATTTGCGCGTAAGTGAATGCAAGGAATTTGACTGGAATTCGAACTCGGCTCTCCGATTGCTCGTTTCGAGCCGATATGCACTGCGCCACAACGCACAGAAAACTAGGAAACACCTAAAAACAAAATTCCAATAATTTTCAATTATCAGAAACAAAATTTATCTTATGGACCCTTTTTGCAAGCCGACGCGAAGTTCGCTTATTGTCTAATGGAAAGACACGAATCACATCCGGGAGTGAATTCCCAAATTCTTTTTTGAGCCCCAGAAACGAAATAAAAGACGGAGCAAAATCGGTTGTCGTCTGAGAGAAAAAGAAGACGAGAGTAATTAATATGTCTTTTGTCAAGCGATCGTTATTATTATTATCATCACTATTTTTGTCCCTCACCTCTTTATCTTCACTGTTCACCCGTCTGCCTTTTCTTATACTTGATAACCAGACATAACACTTTAAGACTGAGCAAATACTTCAAAGACACTCTTACCCAACAAACGCACATACATACATACACACATACTTCCCTGCCTACGTACACATAAACTCATTCTTGCAAGGACTACAACGAATATTTTAACGACCTTGTATCAACCAAAATATATTACATTTAATTGTAAAATCCTTAATTGATTTATATGTATATAAAATTGTTATTTCTATTTACAATTTGAGTTTTTGTTTTATACCCCTCTTATAGTGGGCTATCTAACTAACAAGGCTAATTGGAGTAGAAAGACTAAACTATCGCCCGGTTCACACTCCACCCACGTCTATTGAACAGGTGAAGAGGCTCATCCCTTGTACCCTGTTTCGGATGTGGTTTCCGATTTTCTCTTTTCCAATCTTTTCACTCTTTTCTTTTTTCTTTTTTTCATTCTTTTCTTTTATTTCTACTGCATGTCAGCGCTAAACGTTATCGCAAAAATGCGTAACGATTCACTCCAATGGATGTAAACATAAGTGATGAGGATAGAAGGAAAAAGAAACTAATTCAGTTAAGAGAGCCGTTTCGATTTGGAACGATTCAAATTGACAAGCATTTCTTGTTCCAGTTAACAACTTCGTAGCTTTAAGCCATATTCATCCCCTTACTATCCGTCCAAAACATTATTTTTCCATTCATTCATAAAACCTCGTTAAGTATGGCTCTCCACAACTTCCTATCCTTCGTAGCTCTAAGCAATATTCATCACCTTACTATCCGTTCAAATCAGTTTTTTGATTTCTTCACATAATTTCGTCAAGTATGGCTCTCCACAACTTCCTATCCTTCGTAGCTCTAAGCAATATTCATCCCCTCACTATCCGTCCAAATCACTATTTTCCATTCATTCACAAAACCACAAAAGTGTGGCTCTCCACAACTTCCTATCCTTCGTAGCTCTAAGCAATATTTATCCCCTTACTATCTGTCCAAATCACTGTTTTTCTGTTTCTTCACACAATCTCGTTAAGTATGGCTCTCCACAACTTCCTATCCTTCGTAGCTCTAAGCAATGTTAACCCGTTTAATATCTGTCCTAAAACATTGTTCTTCCATTAATTCACATAACATCGTTAAGTATGGCTCTCCACAACTTCCTATCCTAGCTCTATGCCGTATTTAATCCCCTTACTATTTGTACAATCACTTTTTTCCATTGATTCATATAAGCTTATTAAGTGTGGCTCCCCACAACTTCCTGTCTTTCGTAGCTCTATACAATATTCATCCCCTTCACAAAAACTTTCTCCATTCATTCATAAAACCTCGTTAAGTATGGCTCTCCACAATTTCCTATCCTTCTTTGCTCTAAGCAGTATTTATCCGCTTATTATTTGTTTCAATCACTTTTACCATTGATTCAAATAAGCTTATTAAGTGTGGCTCTCCTCAACTTCCTTTCTTTCGTAGCTCTAAGCAATATTTATCCCCTTACTATCCGTCCCAAACACTGTTTCTCCATTCATTCATATAACCTCGTGAAGTATGGCTCTCTACAACCTCCTATCCTTCATAGCTCTAAGTAATATTTATCCCCTTACTATCCGTCCCAATCTTTGTTTTTCCATTCATTTACTTAACCTCGTGAACTATGGCTCTCCACAACTTCCTATCCTTCGTAGATCTAAGCAATATTTTCAATCTGTCCCAATTCCTGTTTTTCTATTCATTCACCTCGTTAAGTATGGCTCTCCACAACTTCCTATCCTTCGTAGCTCTAAGCAATATTTTCAATCTGTCCCAATTCCTGTTTTTCTATTCATTCACCTCATTAAGTATGGCTCTCCACAACTTCCTATCCTTCGTAGCTCTAAGCAATATTTTCAATCTGTCCCAATTCCTGTTTTTCTATTCATTCACCTCGTTAAGTATGGCTCTCCACAACTTCCTATCCTTCGTAGCTCTAAGCAATATTTTCAATCTGTCCCAATTCCTGTTTTTCTATTCATTCACCTCGTTAAGTATGGCTCTCCACAACTTCCTATCCTTCGTAGCTCTAAGCAATATTTTCAATCTGTCCCAATTCCTGTTTTTCTATTCATTCACCTCGTTAAGTGTGGCTCTCCACAACTTCCTATCCTTCGTAGCTCTAAGCAATATTTTTAATCTGTCCCAATTCCTGTTTTTCTATTCATTCACCTCGTTAAGTATGGCTCTCCACAACTTCCTATACTGTGTAGCTCTTAGCGATTTTTATTCGTTGCTATCTTTCCCCTCACTGTTCCGTCGTCCATTCACACAAGCTCCTCAAGTACGTTGATCGTGACTCTCCTATCCTTTGTAGCTCTAAGTAATGTCTATCACCTTACTATCTATCCCAGTACCTGCTCTTCTATTCATTTACACAACCGCGTTAAGTATGTTGATCATGGATCTCCACACATTCCTTTACTTTGTTTCCATATGAAATTTTTATCTCCTTATCATCCGTTCTAGTTTTTGTTCTTCCATTCATTCACACAAGCTCTTCAAGTATGTCGATCATGGCTCTCCACAACTTCCTATTTTTGTTCCTCTAAGCAATGCATATCTTCTTCACATCCTTCCCAATCCCTGTTTTTTCATTCCTTCACTCAAGCGTTAAGTGCGTTGAACACGGCTCTTCACTGCTTCATGTTCTTTTAGTTCTAAACAAAATATGTCCTCTTACTATCCCTCCCTGTTCTTCTATCGATTCACATACAAGCTCAATAATTTATTCGGTTCGTCTTGCATCCCATTAATGTCAAATTCTTCGAATCCACTTTCTTTACTATGTGTCCTAGAAATTTCAACTGCGTATTTCTGATTCTAAGAACACTGGTACTTTTCCTTGCCACGCATCTGTCCAAATGCAGGGCCCAAGCGCCTCTCAAGATAGAGACTTACTGTGTGGTGGCCTTGTGTGAGCGTAATATAAATCAAGACGTGCATTTCGTATGGATAAGCAGGAAAGATAACGGTTAACCCTAGACTTGAAGAGATGAAAATTTCAGCGACTGGGAAAGCACCCAGGCGGGAGTCAGTTTCACAACGCCGTAGTTCTTGGATAGAAGGTATACAAAATGATTTTACTTCCTACTTACTAATGGAATACAAAGGGAATGATTCATTCTTTTAAACATGGTATGGGGGGTTTAATCGCAGAGGTCAACACTTGTGGGACAAAATTGTTTAGCTCGTCTGAACACAATTCGAGGGGTAGCGAGATTCTCGCGAAGTTTCGTTGAGAAAAAGGATCGAAAATAAATTGAAAAATAATTCATCATACACAAGTTGGCGTAAAGCTTTTGAAATATATCAAGACAGGCAAGTGTTGAATGGCCAAGACCAATTATATCAGCATTACGATACTGTCCATCATTTAATTTCATATACACTACCGGCCATAATTATTAGGCCACCCCAGTGTTTTAAACAAAATCATGTATTTCATACTATTTTTAGTATTCATTGCCAAGTGGATAATTCTAAATGAAAATAGAACGGTTCTTTTGTTAGTACTGTACAATAACATGTGCATCAAATGAACTGTTCTAGGGTCTAGTTTTTGTGCTCTCTTCCCCATGCTAGTCTCTTTTTCTTATTGGCTAGCCGAAGCAAAGGCTTCCTGGCTGCCTTGTAAAATTTTGAAAAGTAATAATAAAAGAACCATTCTATTTTCATTTAGAATTATCCACTTGGAATTAAATACTGAAAATAGTATGAAATACATCATAAAAAAAAACTGGAGAGTCTTAATAAGTATGGCCGGTAGTGTACGTCAATGGAAGTTGCCTAGGAGTTCGGCATTATTTTTGTTTAGATTTTGAAAGGCAACTTTCGTTATTCTAACTTGTCTTTGGATTTCTTTCTTACACTTACAATTATAATAATTCCCAGAGATTTAAGTTTTTGCACGCGCTGGATGATGACATCTCCAAATTTTATTTCACATCTTGGTCTATCTAATTGATTTTATAATCGTTTCGCCTTAAGCAGGTTTTTTTTATAATCGTGTCGCCTTAAGCAGGAGGTTACATAGGAGGTAAGTTATGAGAAAGAGTGACAGATTACAGGGGATGTCAGGAAGTGGGTAAGAGAAGAATGAGAATACTGCTGAGAGTAGAGGGAGGAAGAAAGGAGCATGTGAGAGAGAGAGAGAGAGAGAGAGAGAGAGGAAGGATATTAGTGAGATAGTAGATGACTATTGAGTTTACATTTGAATTCTTGAAAATTGTAGCTATTGGGAATGCAGGTAAGGGAATTCCAGAGGCGGAAAGTGCGAGAAAAGAAGCTACTGGAGTAGAATTTGGGTTTACGATTTATTGGTTTCACAGTAAAAGCGTGGGACCTAGTTGTTAATCTTGTTGCTCGAGCACATTCATGTTTTTTTTTTTTTTAATCATATCACCCCGAGCAAGGCGGTAACGCCACTGATATGCATGGGGGCTACACAGGAGTGAAAAGATTGGAAAAAAGAAAACCGGAAACCGCATCCTAAACAGGAAACAAGGGATGAGCATCTTCACCTGTTCAATAGACGTGGGTGGAGTGTGAACCGGGCGATAGTTTAGTCTGTCTACTCCAATTGAAAAAAAAAAGTGAGAAGATTGGAAAAGAGAAAACCGGAAACCGCATACTAAACAGGAAACAAGTGATGACCCTCTTAACCTGTTCAATAGACGTGGGTGGAGTGTGAACCGGGCGATAGTTTAGTCTACCTACTCCAATTGAAAAAAAAAAGTGAGAAGATTGGAAAAGAGAAAACCGGAAACCGCATCCTAAACAGGAAACAAGGGATTAGCCTCTTAACCTGTTCAATAGACGTGGGTGGAGTGTGAACCGGGCGATAGTTTAGTCTGTCTACTCCAATTGAAAAAACAAGTGAGAAGATTGGAAAAGAGAAAACCGGAAACCGCATCCTAAACAGGAAACAAGGGATGAGCCTCTTCATTTGTTCAATAGACGTGGGTGGAGTGTGAACCGGGCGATAGTTTAGTCTGTCTACTCCAATTGAAAAAACAAGTGAGAAGATTGGAAAAGAGAAAACCGGAAACCGCATCCTAAACAGGAAACAAGGGATGAGCCTCTTAACCTGTTCAATAGACGTGGGTGAAGTGTGAACCGGGCGATAATTTAGTCTACCTACTCCAATTGAAAAAAAAAGTGAGAAGATTGGAAAAGAGAAAACCGCAAACCGCATACTAAACAGGAAACAAGGGATGAGCCTCTTCACCTGTTCAATAGACGTGGGTGGAGTGTGAACCGGGAGATAGTTTAGTCTATCTATTCCAATATATGGGGGTACCAATGAGCTAAGCTAATCTGAACAGAAGCCTTCAATGTATTTATAGTCTTTTTACAATTGAATACTAGTTTTTTCTTAGCAAGTTACTACTTTTTATATTAGTGCTGTCAGTTACTTTCTGCTTTTGTCATCAAGACAATGCCTCATAGGTATTTCATGTTGTAAAGATTGTGTCCACCCCTAAAAAATGTTGGGATGTTTTTTAGCTCTTTCTGGAAAGACTCACTGTACAGCAGTAATAAATAGTTGAGAAAAATTATACCAGTATTACACTTAAATTTCAATTTGGCTTGTAAAATTTCAATGCGTCTAAGACGAAGCTGCTGTCTGTCAATTTTCACCGGCAACCACACCTGCCTCCCATAAGCATGGACCAAGCGAGTCTCCCGGAGAGTAATACAATGCGCCTTCTGAGCCGTACCCTCTTTTCCAATCTCAAGTGGAACCATTACATTGAGTCAATAGCTAAATCCATTGTTTTTCCTGCCTGAATCCATCTTGCATATATACACATCAACCATCCGCCCGTGCATGGAATACTGCTGTCAGGCGCACCCGCTGTTCATCTCAGCGTTCTTGACAGGCTGCAAAGGAGAATCATTAATGTGATAGGTACCGACTTGGCAGTCCGACTTCATCCACTTCCCCCACCGACGGGATGTGGTTTCCTTTGTCTGTTATATATATATATATATATATATACTTCATAGCTTCTGCTCCAACGAACTTAAGTCACTGGTGCATCTGCAACAGGTGTTTACTCGTGCAAACAGACTGGCAACTGGGTCTCACCCATTCGCAGTTAGATCAACCAAATACAGACGACAATTCTACTCCTTCAGCTTCTTTTCTCGCACTTCCCGCCTGTGGAACTCTCTTCCATATTCTTGCTTTCCTGGCGGCTACAACCTCCAGGAATTTAAATTCAATGTCAACACCCATCTCTTAACCACTTGGTTCTAGTTCTTGCTACATTACCCTGTATAACATTTCCTTTCTCTCTACCTTTGCAACTGCCATCACCCTTGTATTCCCATCCTTAACTGGTTCGTCTTTCTCTTTACTCTCCTCCTATCTAATCTTTTTTACTCTTAAGTAGCCCCCTGCACATTAGTGGCGTTACCGCCTCGCTCGGGGTGATACGATTAAAAAGAAAAGAAAAGAAAAGAAAAGAAAGAATTAAGTTATGCCCTTATGTGAATGATTTACTCTTAGTAAATATTCTGGATTATTCTGGATTATTCTTGATTATTTCAATAACTTTCATACCGCCTGAATATAACTTCTCTGTTCCTTTTCTGTAAATATTTACATGGTTATATCTTTGAAGAGTTTTCTTCTTCTGTATCTCGACTTTGTTGTGGTGCACTGGATATCGGGTCGGAACGAGAAATCGGGGAGCCGAGTTCGAATTCCAGCTGAATTCATTGCATTCACTTACGCGCAAATACCCTTGGGAAAGGTATTAATCCGTCTCTTCCTTCCAGTTATGGGTTAAATAGCAGGACAGATTGGGTTCTATAGCCTTGGTCGGCAACCATTCTACCGCAGAAAGCAATGGCAACCTACTGCGGGATAATATTCTGCCCAGTCAGTCATGTCTCTTTCGAGACATGATCGCCCAAGCGTGTATCACGTATGGCACTTAACTGACTGACTGACAAGATTGATAGCTAGGTCTCATAATTGTATAGTTCATATCGCTGGAGGTAAACCTAAGTTCTATGTTAACAGTTTCTTCTGTTGTACTTGTCGGTTGTGGTACTGTTTTCCGGATACTTGCTTTCAAGCTAACATTGGTCTTCGAAAATCTAATTGCAATATTCTTAACATTTGATCTTTTTTTGTTCTCTTTCTTTAATAGTTTATTTTTACTTCTTTTCATGTTCCTTTAATTTCTTCCAGCCTAGTGTCTTTATTGCGTTGCTTGAAGTGAAATGATTGCAAAAAACTTGTTCCAGATAATTTTTTCTTACGTTCTCAAATGCGATGTGTCGTCTAATATTTCTATATTTGTATTGTTGACAAGCATTCGGATAATAAAGATCGCATTCCATGTTCTTTAAGGAAAACATATTATGTCTCTCTTTCGTTTTTCGTTTTTCTTTTTCTAATATTAACCTGTTCTTTTCAGTACTCATGGACGCTACAAAAGAGTGACAAAACCTCAAAGGCCAAAAATGTCAGGATACTAAATGAAAAAATGTTGATTTAAGCCGAAATTTAAGAAAGGCTGTTGCCTGCCTAGGGGAACTATTTTGGGGAGTACCATGCCGTATGCATTGAAGAAATATATTTCCCGGGTGGTACACTCTTCAAGAGACTGGCTTAATAGGAGTTATTGGAGAGTTTGTTGAGTGCTTCTATGGTGAAATTTATGTTTTCAGGCAAGAGAAGGTTAAGGAGGGTGTGAAAATTGTCCGATTTGTGTATTGAGGGGGTTTGTGATCTTCAGTTTCTCTCCCTCTCTCTCTCTCTCTCTCTCTCTCTCTGTCTCTCTCTGTCTCCCTCGACACACACACACACACACACACACACACACACACACACACATATATATATATATATATATATTAAAATTTGTGAATTTAGGCAGCAAGTTTTCTTTTAGACATGCCATATTAAATAATTCACACCCCTGAAAATGATCTTGGAAAGAGATTGAAAGTACTTGGGTACACTGAAAAATGAATGATAATGACATCTATCAACGTTACAGCTCATTTCTGACATCTTTCAATTACAATACGCAAAAGATTACCCGTGACTATGAACGGATTTTAGTAAAAATAAGCAGACATTGTTTGCAACATATTTCATTTGATATATATATATATATATATATATATATGAGAGTTTGTGATAAAGATAAATTTACGCATAAACTCGATTTCGCAGAGAATTCTAAAAGTAGAAGACAAGGGTTCGTTTTCGATATATACAAAAGATCAGACATCCTTTCAACTCACAGTCGAATCAAATCATTAGAATTAGCGCAGGTTCATAATACGGACCTGTAAGTATCCACCTGGACTCTGTGAACTCTTTGATTGTTGTCTTACGCGAATGAGTATTCAAGACTTGTCTGTAGTTAATTCGTTATATTGAATTTAGCACTGTCCATTCTCAAAACTCCTATCAGTCTAGAATAATGGGAAACGTCTTTTATGAGACGTGGTAACACAAGTAATATCAGTTAGTTATTATAAATTATTGAACATCATTGACGTGGTGATTATTTTTTTTATCAAAAGTACACCAAACACCTAAAGTAGAGCATGTCAACTACTGGGGTTTGTATTGATATGAACGCAAGGAGAGGAAGTAGGAAGTACAAAGTTATAGAGGATAGATAATGACCGACCATAGATTTGGTGATTTTCAGGGAAGTATTCATGCGGAAGATTGTTCCAAAAATTAGCGGTTCTTGGGAATATGTCTTCGGAGCAAAACGTTCTTCCTGCGAAAAAGATACGGAGAGAATGATGGTGATTCAACCATGTGGACGTAAAAAAAGGCGGTTGTTGAATGTAAAGATCTAAACATGTGGTGTTAACGATTCTAGCGCCGTTGAGGTCCTGGGTATGACGGTAAACTGCATCCTGCAGCAAGGTCTCCGATTGGGAGGTTGTAAGGAGCATGAAACCACCTCTTAATTTGCTGTTGTTCCCAGGTCCACTCTGGCACGAAGCGGTAGCACCTGTTTGGGAGCCCAGTTATGGGCAAATAGTTAACCCCCAAACTGGGGTAAAACACTATGGAAGTATAAAAATACGTTTATTGAAAAATATAAATACTTAAAGGGAAAAAACTATTAGCAAAACACATTTTTGAAGGAAAAATGACCAGTAATACATTTTTTGAATACAAAACGAGAAAGCTTTTTCAGTTTTCTAAAATAAAAAATTTAATCAAAATCAGACTAAATCAACCTTCTTAAAATAACGGGACATTAAAAAAAAAACACCTAACTTTTTAGCATTAAATAAGCCACAGAGGTTGATATGCCGTTAAACAAAACTCAGAGCACCGTTGAACATATGCCATGGAAGCAATGAAAGTGAATGGGTCAGTAGATTAAAAACCAATTGCCGCCAAGACCTCGTTAACGATTTTGAATCCTATCAAAGCTAGGCCAGAATGATTTGTTGTCCATATACAGGGTGACCTAAAAGTCAGCAAGCAGTTTCAATATTTAATATCTCATTTATTTTCCATTTACACATTGTGAAATTTTAGTAAGTTATAGAAAAATTATATGAGATTTATTTTGCCTAGGTGTAAAAGTTGATATCTTTTAAATGGCTTCCATTTTCTAATTCACTTAAACGTGTTCTTTCTAAAGTGTTTTCCATAACAGCCCGTTTGTGTCATCAGTGATATAATTTCTGTTCTAATGTTATTTCTAAGGTCTTTTATTTTGTTGGGGGCTTCTTGATATAAGTTCTTTTTAAGATAGTTCCATAAAAATGTGGAGCAATCAGATCTTTAGAACGAGATGGTCAATTTATCCCTGAAAATCTAGAAATTAATTTCTATAAAATATTTCACAGTATGCATCAGTAGTGCATATTTCTATGCTTAAATTTCAGTGTCTTCTTTTTGTAAATCTACAATTACAAGAAAAATTAAATAATTACCAAAAAAATATTAACTATTGAAAATACTTCGTAACTTTTGGAACACGCTGTAATCTTTAATCTGTAAACCGCGTAGCATTCAAGTGACAAGTTATTGCGCCAAGGTGGTCGATTCTTTGTGTCTTTCCAGAAAGTAACTGAGGACTACCGCCATCTGAAAGGGCCTTTCAAATCTCAATAAAACTGAACGATTGCTCGAGCTACCTTATCCGCTCTACACAGATTTGATAGAATTCAAAAGAGTTCAGGTAGCCTTGTAAATGATCAATTATTTTCTATTCTAAAATCCTTTTCCTACATATGAAACGTTACCAGCTTCTTTCTATTTTCATATTAAATGCTCCGCTTATTTATGGATATTTACCTCTTCTCCCACTAGGAAGTGGATGCAACACATAGTCAATGTTTAATGTGGCCAGCCCGAACACTTTTGAGCAGGCAAGACATAAAATTTTCCCGTCATGCTGGGCCACCGGTCCACCCCTCTGAAGCAGTGAGGTGGCACGGTTTCCAGACAGTTCCCCAGGACCGAGCATCTTACAGTATTATTTTTCTCAATTGCATGCCTGTCCTCAGACAGAGATACAACTGAGCCGCACTCTGTCTTCGCAACTGAGAGATTTGGATCCCAACCCACCACAAAAAAAACGCATAGGTAAGTATAAATATTTACCCTACTCCCTCACTGGAGTGAGATATGACACAAGATCTTTTTTAATATGGGGAGCCGGAACGAGTACGGACAGACGTAGGAACAAAAATTTCCCAGTCCGATGCAGTGTGGCTTCCCTGTGTCTCTTCTATAAATACTTTTACAGCTTTTGCTCCGATGAACTTAGCTCACTGGTACCCCCTATATATGAATTTCCTCAAGCCACAAGATTAGCAACAAGGTCCCACACTTTTACTGTGAAACTAATAAATTGTAAAGGGAAATTCTACTCTATCAACTTCTTTTCTCGCACTTCCCGCCTATGGAATTCCCTTCCACATACTTGCTTTTTCGACAGCTATACTCTTCAAGAATTTAAATGTAAAGTCAATAGTCATCTCCTGTTTCACTAACTTACATCCTCTCTTTCGTGCTTTTTTCTTCGTCCACCCCACTCTCATCAGTATTCTCTTCCTTCTCCTACTCTCTTCGTGACACCCCCTGCAACCTCTCACTGCTTCTCATAATATTCCTCCTATGAAACCCCTGCACAACAGTGGCAGTAAAATGCCTTGCTTGGGGCGACAAGATTATATATATAAAAAAAAAGTCCCCGCAACCGCCGACTGCGCTGGCCCTGGTGACGAGCACCTGGACCACCCCTCTGGTGCAATGGGGTGGCGCGGCCTCGGGTCATTGTTCCCCGAGACCGAGCATCTACTCAGTATAATTTTCTTTCAGATGCATCTCTCTCCTCGGACAGATCTACAACTGAGCCGAACTCTGTCTTCGAGGAAAGAACTGAGAGACGATATTTGGTCTCCACCCACCCCAAAATGTGGCAGGCGAGTATATAGCTATGTTTCTGACCTGCACTATTTCATAAGTTACAGCTAGGAACTCTCCTGTCAGTTACACTGGGTTAAAAAATTTGCATTCACTTCTTATTTCATTTGGAAGCAGGAAATTCCTCTCACACAAAGAACAAGTACAATCTTAACTTCTTCCTGTTAGTATTTTTTTTATCGTTTCACCCCAAGCAAGGCATTCCACTGCCACTATTGCGCTTGGGGCTACATAGGTAAAGGTAAATAGAAAGAGTGGTTAGAGATAGAAAATGTCAGAAGCGGGGTGATAGGTAGTTGGGAGGATGGGAAGAGTATTTGAAAGAGTGGAAGCGAGTTCGAGTTAGTGTGTTAGGAGGTGTCTATTGACCTTAGATTTAAACTCCTGGAGATTGTAGCCGTCGGGGAAGCAGTCATGTGGAAGGGAATTCCAGTCGGGAAGTACGAGAAAAGAAACAGTTGGAGTAGAAGTTGCGGTTGCATTTTATCGGTTTCACTGTAAAAGGGTGCGATCTAGTTGCTAATCTAGTATCTCGTGCAAATTCGAACCTAGGGGGCACCAGTGATCTACGTTCATCGGAGCAGAAGCCGTGGAAGTATTTATCGAAGAGACACAGGGAAGCCACGTCGTGCCGGTGAGATAGAGACTGCAGGCGGTCTGCCAAGTCAGTATCGATCATATTACAGACCCTCCGCTGTACCTTGTCGAGAAGCCCAAAGAGAATAGCAGGGGAAGCCGACCAGATATGGCAACAGTATTCAATGCAAGACCGGATGGTAGATTTATAAATGTGCAGGATAGATTCAGATCTGTTATCTATCCTACATATCCTTATGATATAAATTTCTTCGCTTTTTTTACGTTCATGCAACAACCTCATTCAATCTCTCGAGAGGATGCTTCCCTGCTCGCTAAAATATTAACCTCTTCATTTCAATGGTCAACTGTTATCAATCCTACATATCCTTTTTACCTCCTTCTCTTGCGTTTATACAACATCCTCATTAAGACTTCCAAGAGAATGCTTCCTTGGTTACTACAATCTGAATCTCTTCAAGTCAACCATTATCTATCCTATATATCCTCATAATATACACTTCTTACCTCCTCTTACGTTCATGAAACAACCTCATTCAAACTTCCGAAATTGAATAAGACGTAAGAGGATTAAGTGTAGACTATGAGGATATGTATTTTAGATAATGGTTGACCCTAGACTAGAAGAAGTTAAGCATATTTATTGCCTAAATCACACATGATCCACTAGATATAGGCGTCGGTTAGATTCACTGACTTGACCAAAAGAGTTGTGAGTTCAATACCAGGATACAACAGTGGTAAACAAATAACTTAGAAAGTTAAGTTAAAGGGAAATAACAATATGGCTACAGGAAGAGGCATCGCGCATGGATTGAGAATTATATACCTCAGTGATCGAAATAAAGAGTTCAGTTCGAAATTCTTATCATCTGATGAAGGCCGGAGCGCAAAACGGTCGAAATGTAGTAAACATGACATTCAAAATGAGGACAACAGTCGGAAGAATGCAAATCATTAATATACACATATTTATATATATATATATAGATATATATTATATATATATATATTAGTCAACCACATATATATATATATATATATATATATATATATATATATATTAGTCAACCACATACAAGCCAATTTTCGCTATATCACAGCTCATTAGTGTGCCTAGACATCCACTTGCTTTCAACCGGGATCGAAACTCAACCGATTTGGTGTCAGTCATAGTGCTTACTCCCCAAGCTATCGGCGCATAGAATCAGAGAAGAGGAAATTTTAACGTGTTATATATGCGTTGTATAAACACGCCCGCCTCTGAGAGAAAATTAATAATTCATTACTGAAGAATAATGCGTTTTGTAATGTGACTGAGTTGTACAATTATATATATATACAGTTGAAATCTAACCTGAACAAGATAAACTATGAAATTTTCACAAGCATCCTTAAATTCCTATAATTAATAACAGAAGCCATTGGTTGACTCCAATGACTTTCCAGACTTAATATTTCTTATTTTCACTCTCGTTTGCTCACGTTTGACATCATGAACTGTGATGCGACATTCGCTTCCAGCGTCTTATATGAACGAGTTTGTTGTTGCTTGGAAATCTTCCATGTAAACAAAAACAGTTTGTTTATATCGTTTGTTCGTGGTTATAATATAATAAAATTTGACATCTTTAAAATGTAAGCCGAAAGCTTAGATTGGATTAATAAAAAATTATGTATCAATATTGTAATTTTCTTTCTTCATTTAATGATAATGCTATTAAGCTTATCAGAGAATAAGAAAAAAATTACATAAAATAAATTGACAAAGCTTGTCTATATTATATAATGAAACATGCATTAATATCATCATCATTTATCCATCACACCCAATGGTGCATAGGGCAGCAACTTTTTTTTTAGTTGCTGTTTCTGTAACAAACTGTTTTACGGGACAAGGCTGCTAGCCCTGCGCCCAACCCCCAAACCTGGAGGACCGGTGGACCATTCTTGGTCCTTACGTTTACAGCACCTGGTATTCCCAAATGATCACCCATTTAAGTACTGACCAGGCTCGATGTTGCTTACCTTCGGTGATCGGACGGGAACCGGTGTATTCAATATATATATATAATTGCAGAACTCCGTCACTGTTTTTGAGTTCTTACACATGATGTTATTCAAGAATAATATGCTAAACTCTGTTATACAGAGAATTGCCTAGATTTCCTTTTTTCAGTTCGTATCTTTAAAATCTAGCAAAATATTTATTTTTCTTCTTCTTCTTTGTGTCGTGTCCGTTCAGGACGTTGGTGATCATGGCTCTCCAAAATTTTCTCTCTTTTGTAGCTTTTAGTAAATTGTCGTTTCGTTATCTCTCCTAAACCTTGTTCCATCATTCATTGCATGAAGCTAGTTAGGTAGATAAAATTTCCACTTACACTCATCCCTTCAATTTGTCTTGTGTGTATCAACTTTTCCAAGTCAACTTTTCTTATTACGATCCAATGTCTCTCCCTTATGTAAAGTATTAATGTCTTTTTTGCTTCGAATTTTTCTAAAACTTCATCGTTGCTCACATGTTCAGTTAAGTTATTCTCAGCATTCTCCTGTAGAACCACTTTTATTTTGCTTCAAGTCTCTTAATGTGAGGAGATTGTCCAGCATTTACTGATATATAGGAAGACTGGTATTACATATTTCTTTGTTTCTAACAAAATTGCTGTTTCTTAATACGTTGTTTAGCTTTTTTATGCCAATGCGTTTTCGGGTTTCAGTGTCGCACATTACGTCCTTTCAAATCACTTCGGAGATATTTAAATAATTGCACCTATTTTATTGGGATTGTTCCTTTTGTTAACAACCATGCATTCTGTTTTCTTGCAATTAATGCTTAGTCCTTTCTTATCGATTTCATTCACCACCTTGTGTATTTTCTTTTCTGTCTGTTACCAACACTGAATAAACAAAGCAAGAAAACTGATCTGGTGAGAAATATTTAGAAAAAATGCCAACGAATTTCAAGCTTTCTCTTTTGGTCTTCCGTACTCGAAACCAGTCTATAGTGTCATGGTTTATTGCTACCAAAAATTCCAACGACGCAGCTATATTAAAGATTGTGTATCTTCGCGGATCAACTTGCAAACTGATACTATGTTTGTTTGCTTATCACACCTATATCACCACAAACGGCGGCCTTGCTCTGGACCTTGATATTATCTATCGCCAATCGACCATCTTGTTACAATCTAGAAAAAAATGAAACCAAAAAAAAAAAATACTGATGTAAAATAAAATAAAATAAAATAAAATAAAATGAAAAATTCGGAATCGTATTTAAAGTTTTGTGTGTTGCAATGTTTTTTGTTTTTTTTTGTTAATGTTTTTTCCGTTTTCACATCTTAATTTTATTTTTCAAGTTGGATGGATTCTTTCTGTGCCTCCTTTCGCTTTTGGACCCTAAAAATATAAATAAAAGGGCAAGGAACAGAAACTCCCAGAAACAACAACCTTAACTTACATGTTATTTTATGATACATACTGATTAAACATATAATAGCAAGCAGAAGAGAAAACATGCTATCTTTAATCACAACCGAAGAGGTTATCAGTAAAAGAACAGTAATATATATATATATATATATATATATATATATATATATTGATAGAGAGACGTTTCAAATTGAACTGATAAGTATAAAAATAACAAAAACAAATATTCCTGGCGACACATTAACCATTCGCTGAAGTTCTACGCTCTATAATAGTGTATGAATAAAATCCATCCATGTTTAATGCATTGCTCATTTAATAAACACGCGTTTTATTTTATTACTTTCTCACTATATTGGCATGGGAATGACTACTTCAAATTATGAATGTGAACTTAGATCTGGTGAACTTAGAACTGGTTCGTTTACATTCTTCACATGCGAGTTTTTACGACTATAACAAGCTGAAAGATTGTATGATCAGCGAAGTTAAACAACGTCGACTCGTGTCATTACCTAGATTGGTGACCGCTTGGGAAATCAAGTTCTGTAAGCTTGGATGTGCAGGTGGTGTAATGGATAATGGCTAGGAATTGTTAATCAAAGAATCAAGTTTTAATTCCAGTCAGGTTCATCCTATTCCGTTAGGTGCAAATGCTATTGAGAATGGCATGAAACCTACGTTTTTCGCCCTCAGGTTAATTAGTAATTATTGTATTACTAAATCATTCTCATCGCAAAAAAGAAAGCAAAATCTTGCAATGTAAAAATATTTTCTCCTTTTGAATAAATATAATCAGTTTTAAGATGTAGAAAATCAACTAATTAACATCTGAAAAGCGTGTTTATGGCAGTTTCAAGACGATAATTTTAAAGATAAACAGATTTTTTTCTTAATACTAAAAAGACGTAATGACGAAGGAAATAACTGCTCTTTTTTAAAATCATCTCATCCCAAGAAAGGCACCCTACTGCCACTGATGGGGGGGGGGTTACATAGGGAAAAGTGATGAGAAAGAGAAGTTAATTATAGGAAATGCCAGGAGGAGAGTAATAGACAGATGAGGATACCGAGGATTGGGGTGGAGTAGATGGAAAAAAGAGCTTGAGAAAATGGATGCGAGTTAGTGAGATAGAAGATGTCTATTGACCTTACATTTAAATTCCTGGAGATTGTAGCTGTCGGGGAAGCAAGTATATGGAAGAGATTTCCACAGGCGGGAAGTGCGAGAAAAGAAACTGTTAGAGTAGAAATTGCGGTTACATTTTATCGGTTTCACTGTAAAAGGGTGGGACCTAGTTGCTAATCTAGTAGCTCGTGTAAATTCATACCTAGGAGGCACCAGTGATCTAAGTTCATTGAAGCAGAAGCCGTGGAAGTATTTATAGCAGAGGCACAGTGAATCCACGTCACGTTGGTGAGATAGCGACTGCAGCCGAGCTGCCAAGTCGGTATCGATTACATTACAGATTCTCCGTTGGATTATGCCAAGAACCCCGAGGTGAATAGCAGGGGGACCCGACTAGATGTAGTAGCAGTATTCAATACAGGGGCGGATATTCAAAATAACAATAAGCATTAAAGAAAGACTAGCTTGCGCCAATCATCCTGGTTGGGCGGATAGACTAGACTTGAAAATCAGCATTAAGCAATAAAGCTTCTTGATTTAGCTCAGGGAAGCCAGGTCAAGCTGGTGAGACAGCGACTGCAGCCGAGATGTTAAATCGGTATCGATCATATTACAGATTATCTGTTGGGTTTTGTCAAGATGGCCGTAAGACTGGGATCAAAATCACAATAGAAGATGATTTATTTGCCTTGCCAGATGTCTAGCAGTTATTTAGTTAAATTTAAAATGACATAAACTTTTGAGAAAATTAATTTAAACAAAACAAATAATGTATTTTTAGAATCTTTCACAGTTTTCCTGATTACGTATACGTTGTCTTCCAACCGCATTGTCCTTTACGTCTTGGACTGATGGGTCCAAGTTTGTTTCTTCGCTTTGATAATAAAGGCTGCAACTAAGAATATCCGCGATCTCTATGTAAGGCTTGCCATTGTGTTCGAGCTGCGTTACAATTTTTGTACGCTTCCTTGGAGTAACATTCATCGAAGACAATGGCCGTAGGACAACTAATCGACAGTCGAGATAATAGTGCCTGGGAGTGATAAATTTCTGAAGCAATCACGGTTGACGCAATATTTTTCAAGGTCAAACAAATTTCACCACACACCCCGGAAATAGATGCATATTACTGCACACCTCTGCAAATGACCTAACCTAAGGATAATATAGACATCTATTGCGCCCTGTCACTCCAGTGAGACTAAAACTGAACGTCTGTTGAATGAAAGGAAACTAAAGCAGTTGTTTTAATTAGGCTGTACATTATTTAGAAATAGACAAATTATGTTTTGTATTTAGTGTACAGATCAATGCCACCTTGTAGGTGATGAATTATTTTCTGCTTTACAACATTTTAACACTGACAAAATATCGGTCGTCTCTATATCCCTATTTCCTTTAAAAATTTTCTAACGAGTTACATTTTTTAGTTACTCCATTTCATAAATTTAATTTTAAAACGCCATGCTACAAACACAGGTTTGAACAATGACCATTCTCTCTGTATTCCATTGGTAAAGAGAAAGTTTATTTCCGCCAAGTTCTTCATAAGAGCCGCTGCTTTGTGAAACAGACTCCAAACAAGATTACTATAATTTTAATCAATCCATGTCCAGACTCAACCCTTCAATTCTTACGTCCATATAAACACCAGTAACGAAAATAGCCGTTTCCCAACAAGGAAATATTTGGCATTCATTAATCGAACTCTCAGTGATGCCTTTTACTGTTACTCTTCAGAAAATATTTCAGAAAAATAGGTCCTACGAGTCCAGTAGCTGTTTTTTTTCTTTTTTGATGGGGGGTTTCCTTCCTATCCTTTTGTTTGAAATAGTGTGGAAATAATAATAATATTAATAATTGTTATAATATATTTCAATCCGTCTCGAAAAACACACCGAGTATAAACGCGGAGGGGAAAAAGGCGGAAATAAAAAAAGAAAAAAAAATAAGTACTTGAACATACGTCAAAATACTCGTTGAAAAAAAGAACAGAGACGAGAACCCTAATAATAAATCGCTCAATGCAATAGTAAAGCAAACAAATAAGATCATCCTAGGTATTCTTATTACTTATTTACTTATTCGTATATATATATATATATATATATATATATATATATATATATATATATATATAAAGGAAAAAATAAGGCAGACACGTTATTTTATGGTAAACCGGAGGTATGGGCTTATTTCAGGCGAAACATCATCAGCTTCCCTCTTTATTGTACCGAATCATCTGTACAATAATGACAGAAGCTGATATTGACAGAAGCTTCATGATAATTATACTGAAATAGGACTATACTTCCGATTTACCATGAAATAACGTGTCTGCTTTATTTTTTCTTATATTTGCTCTATATGTATTTATGTACATATATATTTAGAGCTCTTTTAGAGAGTTATCCTACCACTGAATGTACAGGATACTTCTTTGGATTCTTCTGTATCTACTCCGCATGCTGATATATATATATATATATATATATATATATATATATATATATATATATATGACATCCACATGAATGTTTTGATCTGACAATGCTATTTAAGAACATGACTCAAGTTTTTAGGTTAGTTTTTGATTTTGTAGCAATTTGAGGTATTGGGAGAAACTCCATCTGGGGTAACCTTGTACATGTTAAAATATGTTTTCACCAGCATTAAATGTATTATAGCTGATATATAAAAAAGATTACCCCTTCACACATGTATTTACAAGTGGGTGTATTATGTGTACTGGAACAGCTATCTTGCATTTATTTAGGTTTGATTTAAATTTTGCGATTATTTTCTTCGTTCCTTATTCATTTGGACATGTGTGTGTGTGTGTGTGTGTGTGTGTGTGTGTGTGTGTGTGTGTGTGTGTGTGTGTGTGCGAGGTGTATGTGTGTTTGTATTTAGGCAGCATAGTTTCTTTTAGGTAGTCAGATTAAAAAAAGAGCAAATATTGTCTACTTATTTTCAATAAAATCCGTTCGTACTCACAGATAATCTTTCACATAATATAATTAAAAAGATGTAAGAATGCGCTGTAACTTTGCGCTGTAAATTATCCATTTCTCGATATTCCCAAGTACTTTCAATCTTCTTCCAAGAAGTATAAGTTTAATACGTGTATGGCCATGACAGCACAACATTAAAAAAAATTCCATTGTAGATAATTTTCACCTTGTAATTAACGCTAAGCAATTTGACGCAAGAAGAAACATTTACAGTAATTTTTAGCAACACAGTTTTGTAGTTATTTTTGTTACTGCAACTTACACCCCCTTAAGATGATATGTCTGTCTGTCTGTCTGTCTGTCTGTCTGTCTCTCAAATAAAATGAGAAACTCCCTCTGTATGTCATCAGCCTAACGACGATTCTTCCGATACTAATATCTTCTTGTCTCTGTTTCGGTGTTTCTGTCTCTGTCTCTCTGTCTGTCTGTCTGTCTGTTTCTGTCTCTGTCTATCTCTCTCTTAAATGTAATAAGAAAATCCGTCTGGATGTTATCAGCCTAACGACTATACTTCCGATACTAATATTTCTCTGTCTCCTTCTTGGTCTCTCTGTCTCTGTCTGTCTATCCGTCTCTCTCTCTCTCTCTCTCTCTCTCTCTCTCTCTCTCTCTCTCTCTCTCTCTCTCTCTCTCTCATTAAATAAAATAAGAAACTCGCTCGATATGTCATTAGCCTGATGTCTATGTTTCCGATATATCCGTCTCTGTCTCTGTTTTTGTCTGTCTGTCTGTCTGACTGATTCTCTCTCTCTCTCTCTCTCTCTCTCACTCTCTCTCAAATAGTATAAGAAACTCTCTGTATGTCATCAGCCTAACGAATATGCTTCCGTTACTAATATCTCTCTGTCTCTGTCTGGCCATCTCTCTTTCTCTTTCTGTCTGCCTCTCTCTTTTTCTCTCTCTCTCTCAAAGAGTATAAGAAAATCTCTCTGTATGTCATCAGTCTAACGACTATGTTTCCGATACAAATATTTCTCTGTCTCTGTCTTGGTCTCTCTCTCTCTCTCTCTCTCTCTCTCTCTCTTTCTCAAATGAAATAAGAACCTCCCTCCGTATGGCATCAGCCTTCTGGTACTAACACAGATGGTGGCATGTGATGCCCTTAGAGTAAACTTTGTTACACCCTTGTCCCAATGGATTTTAGTCCTCATGAATATGAAATAGAGCTTGCCTTGGTACCCTTGACAAGTTCGATATTTCATATCCAATGAGGCGTTCAGTTGCCCTGTCATCTAGGCTGACGTAACACATATACTGATTCTTTCCTGGATTATTTGTCTTTTCATTAAAGATGATGGAAGTAAAACATTTTCAGGGTTTTATCGTTATCCGCCTGATACGAACTATCTAGTAGTTTCCAAGAAGGCTATCCTATCAGCAGATGTATGATATCGAGTCTATTTTACTGCCATTTAGTGAATCGTTTCTGGCCCGTGCATTAGTCTCCGGTGAGACCTCTCTATAACATGATAATGAATAATGTTATAGCAGTATCTCCAGGCTAGTAAACCAGATTGCTTATGCGTGCAACTCCATTGGGTGTCTGTTTCACTGCCTACTGGTCAACCACCAAATCAACCGAAAAGCAATATGAAAACAACCAAATTGAAAACAAACACAACTATGAAATCCAACCAAAATAAATAAATAAACTCCAAGTATACCATCTCCTACACAAATATTTCTGACGAGAAACTCCATCTTCAACCTAAACGTGATCTCCTGTTTTTGTCTAAAACGGTTGTCATTGCCTCAGTTCCACTGCAGGAGCTCTCAATTAACGGTTATTCACCCATTATAACCAAGTCTGACCACCTAAATCGCCACAGTTGTGGCCTCGGTGCCTACATCAAGGACGAGTTCTCTGCGGCAGGAACACAAAAACAAAAATGTGCAACTTATCCATATTATCCCATTCATCTTTGCTTTGTACCATCTTTGGAATGAAGGGTCGGTTATCTTTGATCGAATATCAGAGAAGATGGAAAATATCCACACTGAACTTCCCACGGACAATTTTCACATTTTCGGTGACTCCAATATTTACCCCAATGTTTGGTTAGTGTACTCTAACAAAACTGATGAAGAAGGCAGATATTGCAGAGACTTTTCCATCGTTTATAATTTTTTTTAATCGTATCACACCGAGCAAGGCAGGAACGCCACTGATGTGCGGGGGGGGGGGGGGGGGCTACATAAGATTTTTAAAAAAAAGGAGAGTAAAGAGAAAGACGAACTAGTTAACGGTGGGAATACAGGTGTGATGACAGTTGCAAAGCTGGAGAGAAAGGAGAAGCTATACAGGGTGGTGAAGAAAGGATTAGAGTCAAGTGGTTAAGTGATGGGTAATGACATTTCATTTAAATTCCTGGAGGCTGTAGCCGTCAGGAAACCAAGAATATGGAAGCGAGCTTCACAGATGGGAAGTGCGAGAAAAGAAGCTGAAGGAGTAGAATTGTCGTCTGCATTTGGTTGATCTAACTGTGAATGGGTGGGACCCAGTTGCCACTCTGGTTGCACGAGTTAACACCTGTTGCAGGGGCACTAGTGACTTACGTTTGTTGGAGCAGAAGCCATGAAAGTATTTATAGAACAGACAGAGGGAAGACACATCCCGTCGGCGGGGAAGTGGCTGGAGTCGAGCTGCCAAGTCGGTACCTACAAATTACTGATTCTTCTTTGACCCAGATCATTGAACTAATGAGATGGGAAAGCAAGCTAACCACCTCACCCTTTTTCTAACATCTTGCTCTGAAAAATGCACAGGAAAGTCTTACCCTTCATTTTCACATCTGATCTTTATCTAATCGGTGTCCAGATTGATCCCAAGCCAATGGCGTCCACTGATTTGCCGTTCCATAGAACGTTTCTTTGCTATGAGAAGGCAGACTCTCAGTCTCATATGTCTTCAAGCATGTTGCTGCCGAAACTACTGCCATAATCTCCGAATGAATACTTTCTGGAATGGAATGTTTCATACCCTCACCACCAGCAAAAAACAAAAACAAAAACAAAAAACAGGAAAAACCAAAACGTCAACCCCGGTTTACCCCTGAATAAGCCGCAGCCGTACCTCAGAGGAGGAACCAATACTTCAAAATCGATCAAAAGGAATTGTGTAGTCGGGCCTTTAATTCATTCAGAACCGCTCGAAATAGCGTTAAGAGAGTTCTAAAAATCGTAAGCTGCCTAGACCATGGTTGAAATGAAAAATAATGTCTCACTAAGTACAGTCTAAGTATTCTTATTTTAGTAAAATAAATCTCTAGACTTATCAAAAACCTCGACCCAGAACGCCACTGGCCCAGATAAAATTCCAGTGGTTTCCTCAAAATGTCAACACAGAATTATCCCCCATTCTAGCCGAATTATTTAATCGCTGTTTCAAAGAGAGATCTTTCCCATGCATGTGGTTTGTAGCAAGCGCATGTCCGGTTTTCAAAAACGCGGGTAACCGATCCTCTCCCTCTCAATAAGGACTCAGTAGTCCTTAGTATCATCAGCAAACTTTTTGAGGTCATTATTAACATTTTCTGTGACGAGCGGTTTCTAACAACCAGATTCACTACTGACATTCTAGCTACAATTGCACACAAAATTTGCGAGTCCTTTAAGGTCACACATATCTTAAGGAACATTGGAATAAATATCTCGAATGTCTTCAACAAGGTGTGGCACAAAGTTTAATTTCACAGGCTATTCGGCTCTGGAAACACTGGAAGAGAGTTCTCTATTAGAAAATCATTTCTAACAAGTGCATCTCTAAAAGTAGTTAATGGCCAATCCTCTGAGGTCCTGGCTGCCAATGCAGGCGTCACCCAGAAGTCACTGCTTGAATGATACGATGATATGCGAATGATCAAAGACTGGCAGATGACCCCTCTTCCAATCTAACACTAACATTCCAGTTGTGGAAAGACTGACTGGTTACATTCAATCTCTACAAAATCAAGCAGATCACATTCTGTTACCGCCGATCTGACCCCGAACTACCATCAGTCAGGGATGTTTCTTCGAGGAGACCACGTGCCTTGAAAGGCTTCCGGCTCACTCCTGTGGAATTATATATATATGTATATATATATATATATATATATATATATATATATATATATATATATATAGTGGAAATAGTTTTCATATGACTCGTCTCAACGAAATAAATTTATTCACACTGATGCGCCTACAACTGCGCATCAAAGAGATGATGGGAATTTTAACGTAAACAAAATAAGTCCGATGAGGTCCTAGAGGATGAAAAGCAGTCATACATCTTTACGCAGAACTTGTCCTTTCTATATATATAACGAAAGAGAGAGAGAGAGAGAGAGAGAGAGAGAGAGAGATTAAAGTTATTATTATTATTATTATTATTATTATTATTTATCTTTTGTACAATACATTAAGTGTCCATAATTATATTTGCGTTGTTACACGTGTTTCGTGTTTAATGTTGACTCTCTTCAGAATAAATTTCCAACGGCCAAATACACCGTGCATGTATAGATAATTGGTCGGTGAACAGGTCAGAAATTTTATGGACGTGCGCATTTGTTCGCTGTGTAATTGCACATTGGCTTGTTAATTTTTTCTGTGTTGAAAATCGCTCACTTTTCATTGGCCAGAAATTTTTCACACTGACGCGCGAAATTTGCTTTCGTCTTTTTCTTCAAAATTGTTTCCGGCGATTTTGATCAAATTTTGCGTGCGTGTAATTTTACATTTTAGTGATAAGAAATATGATCCAGGTCATATATATATATATATATATATATATATATATATATATATATATGGGGGGGGTGCACGCGCACGCGCGCGTGTGTGTGGTAAAATGTATAAAATATTGTCATACATTTTTTAAATGTAATTTGTAAAACTTATTTTAAAGAATGATGTTGCTTTATTTAAAACCAAATCAAATTTCTGACGTGATTGCTAAATTCTTGAATTGGCCACCATATGTCGTTTTGGTGTCTGTCGACGGATGCACGAAGCCGGACGCTACATTCTGTTATTTTTGTCTCCTTTTCTGTCCGATATTTTTCTTCAGTCTCTCCCCCCTCCCTACAGCCATTTTGCTTTTTGATGAGAAAGTTAAGTCGTGGGGAGGCTTTCTATTTCCGTGGTCCACCTGTTTGGAGAAAATATTTATTTTCTCCTCCCAGCCAAATGCAACGTTGATAAATGGAAGTAAGAGAAATGATAGTGGGTTATGGAAGTATAAAAAAGAAACCAAGGAGAAAGAGGCTCAAGTTAGCGCACGTTTCTACATAAAAAAACGTCGGAATTAAATGCTACGAAAAACATATGATCAAGAAAGCAAAATAACATTAAAATGAAGGAATATATATATATATATATATATATATATAATTACGTGTTCACACACGTGTGTGTGTGTGTGTGTGTGTGTGTGTGTGTGTGTGTGTGTGTGTGTGTGTGTGTGTGTGTGTGTGTGTGTGTGTGTGTGTGTGTGTGTGTGATTCCTGGTAAACTACCGGAAAACTCGGACGCTGATGCAAAATGCCTAAAGGACATCTAAAAAAAAATTCTGAGCGAAAGAAAATATATCCAAGCCCATTCTCAGAAGATTCTCATCAAAAACTAAAAAGGCCAAAAAATATAAACGCTGTGTGCGCGGATGTGTTCGTCTCTGTCGTGAGAAAGGCAGCTCCGAAGCTGTTTAGTGAAGATAGTTTTCTCAACACGACATAGTTCTACTGCCGGCCATGTTAACGCTTTTTGATTGTCCTTTATTATGAACAAGAAAATAGAATAAAATAAAAATAAAAACATCGAACTTTGTTTCCTGAAGTTATTTCTCTATTTTCTCTGCAGTTTGTCACCTTTTCTATTGTCTCGAAAAATGCACACAGAAAGGGGGCCAAAGGACGCAGGAAGGAGTTGTGAGAAAATTGCACAAGTTTTCACGATTACCTGTGCAGACAAGAACATTATTTATCTCGTCCTACCTTCAAAGGAATCAAAGGATTCTGATTGAAATGTTAAAAAAATTGTTTCGCGAAGTTATCAGTGCTCTTTTGCTCATTAGAAAAATCCAACACTTTCTTATTGATCATTGTCAAGGTCAACTACAGAAGTAAGACAATTTTTCTCTCACAGACTTAACAATTAAAGAATATATATAAATATTTTCTCTTACTTCAGATGTCTTTTCATTATTTTTTCTTCCATTCTCTCTCTATATATATTTACTAGTAAATGTATTTATAGGTCAGTTAGTTAAGTGCCATACGTGATACACGCTTGGGCGATCATGTCTCGAAAGAGACATGACTGACTGGGCAGAAGATTATCCCGCAGTAGGTTGCCATTGCTTTCTGCGGTAGACTGGTTGCCGACCAAGGCTATAGAACCCAATCTGTCCTGTTATTTAACCCATAACTGGAAGTAATATACGGATTAATACCTTTCCCAAGGGTATTTGCGCTTAAGTGAATGCAATGAATTTAGCTGGAATTCGAACTCGGCTCCCCGATTTCTCGTTCCGAGTTGATATCCAATGCACCACATCGCACATTTAGGTACCTCCAAAGAAAAGCGCTATTTAATTATTAAAGTGAAATTATATAAGGTAAAATCTTTCTTGACACTTTTATTTTATATTCAATTTCACGCTAATAGGTTAAATTTACTATTTCCAGTTAGCAAAATAATTTACTTTATTTCAAAGTAAATTTAAACTGACTGGAATTATTTTTAATATGGCAAAAAAATGCCTGTTTTAGCCATATTTATATTTCTCAATTAAAAATATTTAAAAAATAAAATATACTTTTCAGAAAATTTGTTTGAGGAATATTACCTGATTTAAAGTTTAATTAGTCTGATTTGAAATAAATATTACTTTTAGTTTAAAATACCACGAAAAAAATTAAACACGTAGCTAGGTGATTTTATGGGCTGTAGTGACAGCTTGATGCTTGTAAAATTTAACTAATTTTTTCTCCGGGGGATATATCCAAAAAATTACTTGCCAAATATAATTTGAGAGCAGTTTTTGCATAATTCTTTTTGTGTCCATAATATACCTTATTCATAAATGTAATTAAAAATGTTCTAATTAAATAATGTATTAGTTTCATTTTTATATTAACTTTCTGAGTAGATTTTCGGTTAGTGAGTGACTCACGAGCCTTTTATTGGATAGATTTTCGTATTAGAAAAATCATGTGTGTGAAAGACAGAAATAAACGATACCAGTGTCAATACTTGGAGAAATATTTAAATCACGAGTTTAATAATTACTTATCTAAGTAGGTTAATATGTCTATGATCAAAATGATAGTCCATTTGTTAGTCTGACCCATCTTTGGTAAGAATCAAGTATGATAAGTCACTTGCTGAAATTATTTTATCAACAGTTTTCTAGATTAGGTCACTAAACTTTACGTCATTTCAGCGTATATATTAGAAAATTACAGAGATAAATAATACGTTTTACTTTAACACAAAGCCAAAATCTGGGATAGTGTGTAGCGTTAGAAAGATTGTGCTCCGCCAATATTGCGACACTAAACTAGAACGTGAACTCAGCTAAGAACGATAATTGTTATATCTGCCGTTTTCTTATAAGGAAACATTCGTCATTTATTGACCGAGCAGCTAGTGATGATTTATAAAATCTTTTTTTGATACAAATTTCTAGGAAAAAAAGATTTCCTAAGTCCGGTAGCTGTTATAGGTTTCATCTATTTTATCCGTTGCTGCTGATGTAAGTTTTCAAGTGATGTGGTTTCTGTTATTTGTTACAGTTCATTACTTGTGATCCTGGAGTGCCAGTTCACAAGGTACGAAAAAGTATTGTCTTCACCACCATCGATAAGGTCAACTTGTTGAAAGTCATTTATAACAATTGATCTTAGCAAGGGTTTGGATACAGCAGACCGTTTAGACAGTTTCTGAACGGGTTTGGGGAAATGTATATGAAAGCCTCGGGCTATGAAGGAACATGACGAGCGCTTTTAAGCTAATGCTTTCGTTTTCTAGAAACTTGCTACGCTTCCAGTAGTGCAGTCGAGTTTATGTTTAACTTCATCATCTCCTATACTAAATTTGGTATATCTAATTTAGACACCGAACTATCTGACGTGTTTAGTATTCACTAACTGTACATTCTGAAATTTTTAATGGATTTTAGGTCCGGGCTATTATTCCAATTCCACATCATTGTTTCTGTTTTGGAATAGTTTATCTTTAAAAAAAAAATTGGCAGCACATATAAAATGACCTACAATCGGTTTTTAAACAGGGCAAGTGTTATATATCGCCGTACGACGACAAAACAAGAAACACGCATATATAAAAATATAAGGTTATATTTTTATTAATACGACGAACCGTGTGGAATAGAGAACGGAAGGGCGCGAGCGCACATAGAATGGGTTGACGGGAGTGTAGTCTGCCTGTGGTGTTTCTCTCTGCTTCCACTGGCCGTTCTCTGCTGGCGAATCCGTGTGTCGAGGTCTTTATATAGCCCTCTAGAACCGGGACTTTTCTTCCGGTTTTGCCTCGCCCACGCAACGCCCACGTAATTCTAAGAGACACCTGATCTGTTTGCCTCTGGAGCCATTTCCGCCGCTGTCGGAAATAAGGTCAAAACGACATCCGCTCCGGCCTCGACAGGATGTATTTCACAAACACCTGTCTTGTCGTTTCGCCGCCCCCTTCACCGACGGGAAACACCATCGCTTGCATCACTTCCTCGGGTGGGGCCAGATTGTTATATTACACAAGGAATGGCTTGTTACTTTTAGCATCTCAAAAAAAGGAACTAGTCTCTTTTAATCATCTAAGATAACTCTTTTTGCCTTTCATCAGCATGGCTGATGGTAACCTCAAGAATAGTGACTTTTTGCACCTTCCCAGACAAACGTTTTCAGCTGAGGTGGAAAGAGTGCATTGAATTAATTCAGTCAGTTAAGTGCCATTACGTGAAACACGGTTTAGGCGATCATGTCTCTAAAGAGACATGACTGACTGGGCAGAAGATTATCCCGTAGTATGTTGCCATTGTTTTCTGCGGTAGACTGGTTGCCAGCCAAGGCTATAAAACCCAATCTGTTGTATTATTTAACCCATAACTAGAGGGAAGAGGTGGATTAATACCTTTCCCAAGGGTATTTGTGCATAAGTGAATGCAAAGAATTCAACTGGACTTCGAACTCTGCACCACTGCGTCAATTAAGTCTGCTTAAAAATTAGATATTCATTCTTGGAATCAACTCAACTAATTGAGAAAACATTTCGGGTGTTTTGCTGAATAAAGTACAGTTTCTTTTATTTTTTTATTAATTTTTTTTTTTTTTTGTCGTGATGTTCCAAACTTGGACGAAAATCAATTGAAATCTAACGCATTCTGGAAGCCCTTCAAGTCACGAACGCATGTGTTCATTGCCCATGTGTGTCTATTTTGTTCCGAATCATCATATCACTCATAGGAAGACTTCGGTATTTACCCAAAGCTAAATTCACTGCTGATTTGGTAAAGATTTACCCATGGTGGAGGTTAAGGAGAACGCAATAAGTCAGCTTCAAGAGGATTTGGTGACTGCAATAGAAAATAGAAGCGGCACTGGGAAAAGTATGCGTGGCATTAAAGAGAGTCCTAAAGGCGACTATGCTCAAATGCGTTAATTCACCCACACTAGCGCGTTAAACGATATATCTTATAATTCTGCTTGTCCCTCATATTGTTACCACCACCGTTACGCCTTGCCAATGCCTCCTAAATAATGGTTTATTTAGCTTGGATCGCGTGGAAAAAGGGAAAAGACATATAAGAGATATGCATTTCAGTTAGAAAAGAAAGAAGGAAAGCTAGAACTGTTTCACATTTGTTTCAGTGAAACAGAATAAAATGTCAATTCCGACTCTTTTCATTTGTTTCATTTGTTTGTCCTTACTTTTCAAAGTATCGATCAGAATTTATATATATGATTGTTATTTAAATATTTTTTAAATCCTTTAACTCAAATGTGTGACAGAATTTCTAGGAGTATTTTATTATCGAACTCGCCATGAGCTTATTCAATCATAAACTTAAGAATTAAGCTTCATCAGAATTTTTTTATAGGAAAACCGTGTTACGAGTATTTTTAGCCTTGTTATAGTTGATTCTCTAAACGCCGCTTAGATGTGGCACAAGGCCGAAAATATGGGGTACCCATTGAGGATCGAACTCACTTATAATCGGTTCTAGTATGACAAGCTTGCTAACCATTACACAAGTTTGAAGTGCTCTTCTAGTCTTGTTATAGTGAGGAAACCTAACGCAACAATCAGCCATTTATACAAGTATATGTAAAACATCATTGAAATGAATATATATATATATATATATATATATATATATATATATACAAGCCCGTTTCGCTGTATCACAGCTCATCAGTGTGGCTAGACATATCCACTTGCTTCTGGCCGGGATCGAAACTCGACCGATTTGGTGTCAGACTCCCTAAGCCATCAGCGCATGGCATCAGAGAAGGGAAATTTTAAAGTCTTGTATGTAAGCAGTGTATACCGACTCCAGTCACCGAGAGAACTCAATTCATTTCTGAAGAGTCACGCATATAGCCGAAGTGAAAATTGTTTTAAAAATCTTCTTCTCCAGAGAGCTCAATCGTAATGAAACCATAATATTTTAGTCATCCACATACAAGCCTGTTTCGCTGTATCACAGCTCATCTGTGTGGCTAGACATATCCACTTGCTTCTGGCCGGGATCGAAACTCGACCGATTTGGTGTCAGTCGGAGTTTGACATATATATATATATATATATATATATATATATATATATATATATATATAAAGAATAAAATTGGAGAATGAGAACGTGGAAAAAGTTTACTTTCGAAACGTGTCATAAGTAAACTTTGTCATACACATTCCATCAGCATCATTAAAATGCAAATATATTATCTGAATTTATCGAGTTGCCAATTATAATTTTTGTGACATTCTATCGCAACTTCCAGTACGGATCGGAATTTAAAAATAATCCTTTTGCAAAATTCGAAACGTACCTTTCTATGGTAATCTACTTGCACGGGGCAATTCAATTAGGTCGGAAAGATCAGGTGGTTACATGAAAAATCTATTTTTTCCCCAGAGCAATCTCATTATTAGTGTTAATAGCGATAGTTGAAATTCTCTGCATTCGATTTGATAAATTCGATATCGACAAATATTATTGATATTTTACTGATATCTCGTTCGTTATAACTCTTAAAAAGTCATTCTGGATACAATTAGGAATCTTTCGTAATGTCATGCATTCTTCCTGAAATCTGTTTTTTATTGTTTCCTCCTCAGTAAAGTTTTATTGTATAAAGAAGCACACAATAAGTTTTGGTGGTATTAAAACAGTGCTCGACGCATAATAACATTAGACATAAATAAATTTATCCTAATAATCTTCACTTGACGATTGCATCCATCATGAAAATGTATATATATTATTATTAGGTGCTGCAATGGTTAGCAAGCTTGTCTCGCTAGAATCATTACAATTGAGTAGTGAGTTCGTTCCTCACTGGGTGTCCCTTACGTTCAGCCTTGTACCACGTCTAATCTACGCTTAGAAAGTCACTATGTATATCTCCGGCTGCTGATTAATCAGTTGGATTTCAGTCCTGGCTTGAGGCGGGTATTTAACCTAGTTGCACTGATGAGCTGTGATACAGCAAAACACGCCTGTATGCAGATAATATATATATATATATATATATATATATATATATATATATATATATATAAACAAGTGAATAAGGAACGAAGAAAATATTAACAACGTTCAAAACATTATTTCAAAACAGTGCTCAATATAGAAATAGGACGATAAATATTTATTATAAATTTTACATTAGAACATGAACAATATACAATCTAATACAAAGTGTACATTTTGTTTCAACACTGAAAGGAGAATGTCTCATCAGGTAGTAAAGGTTACTCTCTTTACCTCGCACACACATTTCACCAATATAAGGAAGCGAATTTTCCATTTCTCTTAAAAAAATAGCGTTTACTATATATATATATATATATATATATATATATATATATATATATATATATATAACCTAAACTTAGTGTATCGACGCAGCAGATAATTTTCTAAACATTTACTGTTAAATATAAGAGACAATGAATGTCTATTATGTTTAATCATAAGCCGTTCTAAACATCGTATTTTGGCTTTTATTTCAGGTGAAAATAGAAAAAAAATTCTCAAGCGTTTTGATAATTTTATTAAGTTGTTTCTAAGTATTCGGCTCACATTATCCATCTTCAGAGAGGTTAGCAAAGTTTTATGTCAACACAAGATAAAATCGTATTTGAGGGTGGATGTTTTTATGTTAACGTCCCTGTAACCTCTCTGAAGATGGCTCATGTGAGCCGAAAGCTTAGAACCAACTTAATAAAAAATATCTAAATTTTGGAGAATTTTTATCTTTATTTTCACCTGAAATTAAAGCCACATTACAATGTTTAGAACGGCTCATGATTAAACATAATAGACATTCATTGTCTCTTATATTTAACAGTATATGTTTAGAATATATATATATATATATATTAGAGAAAATTTTCAAAATTCAAAAAAGTCAAATGCGCATTTCGACATGAAAACTGTAAATTTTTTTTCCTTCATTTTGAAATAGAACTGTGTCGCTGAGGAGACGTGAATTCTGTATTAGAGATTTCATGTCGAAATGTGCATTCGACATTTTGGAATTTTGAAAATTTTCTCCTTTTCCATTTCGGATTAATGAAAAATAAATAAATATATATATATGGTATTGAGCACTTTTAAAAAGGAAATTCTGCGAACTCCGGATGTTTACTCTATTTTTCCTTGCTAATATATATATATATATATATATATATATATATAGACAGTAGTTTTTTTCTCTATAATAGGCCTTAGTGCAACTCGAAGTAGAGGAATACAAATTAAAAAGCACATATTATGCGGATATGTGTAGAAGATAACGTATAACCGTATACTAAGATGTGAAAGTAATAGTCAATGGACAAGAAACCTTTTGGGAGGCGGTTCTATAATGTAGTGGTGCTCTCTCACTCTCACTCTCTCTCTCTCTCTCTCTCTCTCTCTCTATATATATATATATATATATATATATATATTGATGCATGATTCATCAAGTATATAAGCTATTTTCAAAGATGTCAATTACATTATAATATAACAATTCGTGAACAAACAATAATGGCAGTCTGTTTTTGTTTACATTTCAGATTTCCAAACAACGACAAACTCGTGCATGCAAGACGTTGGAAGCGAATATCGCATCACAGCTCCTGACGTCACACATGACCACACGAGAATGAAGACAAGAAATATTATGTAAACCGAATGTTTAGATTAGGTTATAAATAAATTATGTATCAATATTGTGATTTTCTTTCTTCATTTAATGATAATGCTATTAATTTTATCAGACAATATGAAAAACATTTACATAAAATAGACAAAACTTGTCTATATTATTTAATGAAACACGCATAAATGAATATATATATATATATATATATATATATATATATATATATATGTGTGTGTGTGTGTGTGTGTGTGTGTGTTAATATATATTTTTATTACTTTATACGTTATTTTTAATTGATATCCATATTTGATAGACACTGTTTATTTTAGACAGTATTATATTTCGTTTGCCAGACTGAACATCCAATAAGTCATATTGAACAAAACAAGGCCTCCTATATGCGTGCGTATCTGTATCTCTCTACGTGTGCATGTGTGTGTGTGTGTGTGTGTGTGTGTGTGTGAGAGAGAGAGAGAGAGAGAGAGAGAGAGAGAGAGAGAGAGAGAGAGAGATAGTGAGAGTTTAATTACTTTGTTGTAATATTCCAATTGGACCTGCAAGGTAAAAGTGATGTCATTTTCCCTGTGGAAGATATCGACACGTTGTTCGAGTGTGTCATATCAGCACAGGACTATCAATTGCCATCCTTAAAAACTGCAGTAAAACAAAAATAAAAATAATGTCAACTGAAATGAAAGCAGACGTCACATAAAAAAACAAAAAACATACAAATAACTCTAAGACAAGCTTAACATGAAACATGGCGAGATCAGAGAAAAAAAAATAATGATGAACACACATTCTTTCCCCACAAATGATATATATATATATATATATATATATAATAAAAAAGAATTAAGAAGATAAGAAAAATATCCATATATATTTGATCTTGTCATGATGTTTGCTTAGGTGATTCTCGCAGAGTCACGGACCGCCTCTGGCTGGGAAGCGCCTGACCAACGTTTTCCACTGCCAATGTCCCGCTTTTGGCTAATTCTGACCCTGTCTAGGTACACGTTATGGATTCCATTGTAAGGAAAGCAGGGGGAGAAGATGAGTGACAATGAGTGAAAGTAAGTGAGTGAGTGAGAAAGAGAGAAAGTGACGGGGTTAAGTTACACTTGTCTTCCCGGGACGTCAGCCTCCCGTGTCGTTGCTTCGCTCGCAGCGTCGTTCAATAAAACGACGAAATATAACGAAGGGATGGAAAACAATGAACAAGGATGAATAAACATAGTTGAAAGAATATGATTGGGTGTAGGAATAGGAAAATTCGATTTTCAATAATTAGCCTATAGTCTCGTTATTAAATGGTAAATTTGATCGAGAGAAAAAAAAGACAATATCACGCACTGACTTAGGCAATCCTACCTCGACTGAAACTCCATCTATGTCACCAACTGCTCTGCTACTACTACTACTATTACTACTACTACTACCACTACTACTACTACTTGTACAGCTGCTACTTCTACTACTAATAATAATAGGCGTCTGCAAAATTTATCTCTTTTTAAAAGAGAAAAAGTGATTAGATTATAATCATTGATAATAATAATAATAATAATAATAATAATCTTAAAGTGAGTGCTGGATACTTTAAAAGATTTGCTGCCTAGGGATACTGGCGTGACCCTCGCTATAACTGGGCAAAAACTGCAGCAGATAATTTTTGTAAACATTAATAATAATTAGGAGATTTTTTTGACTTACACAGTAATTCAATCACAAACGAGAAAAAACGGCTATACAAACACATACTTCATCCTGTGCGTTGAGGTGCAGTGGATATCGGCTCGGAACTCCAGTTGAATTCCTTGCATTTAGTGACTTACCCAAAAACCCTTGGGAAAGGTATTAATCCGTCTCTTCTCTCCTGTTATGGGTTAAATAATAGAACAGATTGGGTTCTATAGCCTTGGCTGACAACCAGTCCACCGCAGAAAGTAATGGCAATTTTCTGCCCAGTCAGTCACCTAAGCGTATAATATGTATGGCAATTAACTGACTGACTTTCCTCATATAAAAAACTAATTATATATATAATGGATTCAATTTTGTTATCCGACATATTACTTTAAACATTAACTTTAGTGGATGCGGGTTGTGCAGTTGATAGCGTTTCGGAATAAGAAATCGGAAAACCGAGTTCGAATTTTAGTTGTATTATTAGTATTCACTTCTGCGCAATTACTCTTTATTAAGCTATCTCTTCTTCCTCCATCTATGGGTTAAATAGCAAAGCAGATTATTGGTTGGTAACCAGTCTACCGCAGAAAGTAATGGCAACCTTCTGCGGGAAAATATTCTGCCCAGTCAGTCATGTCTCGAAAGAGACCTGATCGCCTAAGCTGATTGATAGCTCTCACAAGCCAATATGATTAAAATTGGTATCGTTCAATACATCCAAAACTAAAATACTTATGTTTATCACTAGTGAACAGAATATGAATTTACTCCAGTTCGGAGGAGCAGTATCATTGTAGAATGTCCGTTTATTTTAAACAATAGTTTATTTCGGCTATCTGCCTGATTTCACAAGAAAATTGAATGGAAATGCGCCCTAAGTGTTCTCGGGTATGCAGGACAGTAGACAAAATAAAATACTGTTTAGTGTTTAAAATAAACAGACCGTCTACTCAAATACGGGTCAATCTGTTAAGTGCCAATCGTGATACACACTTGGACTATCATCTCTAAAAAAAGACATGACAGACTCTACTTTATGCGATAAACTGGATGCAACCAAGGCAATAGAATCCAATCTGTCCTATTATTTAATAGCTGTAGGAAGAAGAGATTAGTGATCCGCGAACGAAACGTCACTACCACAGGTCTTCAGCCGTTCCTGACGTTTCCATATTATAAAAAGAGTCTATATTTGATGACTAGATACATAAGCACACCGTGTCTTTTTAATTCCCTATATATATATATATATATATATATATATATATATATATGTATGTATTGAAATTGACATGTTAATGCTCTCGATTCATCTAAAAAGAAAATGAATATGCTAAGATTTGTCACACTTGAAGTAAAAATCCGTCAGTTCCTGTTATGGCCCTCTACGATATATATATATACATATGGGGGTGCTTTGGGCGGGGGGGTGATATTTCGACTACCCATTGTTGTACCATTTGGAACTGAAGAGCCGCGCTAAGAACACCAAAGCGGTGAAATATGTATCATCCGAAGTAATAATCAGAAATCCGTTATAAAATATTACTCTGTTAAATAAATGAATTTAACCTTGAGTTCTCTCGAGTTCGTCTCTTTTGGAATTTACCCGGATTACATACCAAGTGTACTACATTATATATATATAATTAATGGATTCCATTTCGTGATCCGACATATTACTTCAAACATTAATTTTGGGGATGAGGGTTGTACAATGAATATCGGTTCGAGAAATATTTTGGGGAATAGGGATAAGGGTGTGTTCAAAAGCACTATTCAGGTTTTGTTTGATCAGGAGTTTCAAGATTTCTTGAACACTCAGGCTGGTAGGTGTAAATAATCCAATATACTTTTTTTTAAAAATAATAATAAAAACAAAGCATATCTTTAAATATGAGCATCCATTCAATATTAACTTTTGAACAAACAACTTAAAAATAAGACAGATATATTATCCATTTCCTAATATATATATATATATATATATATATATATATATATGTGTGTGTGTGTGTGTGTGTGTGTGTTTAGGCAGTAAATTTTCTTTTAAACCTCTCAGATTAAATACACTGCAAACATACTGTCTGCTTATTTCTCATAAAATCCGTTCATACTCACAGATAATTTTTCGCGTATTACAATCAAAAGATGCCAGAAATGATCTGTAACGTTGACAAGTATTATTATCATTCATTTCTCATGGTACCCAAGTACTTTCAACCTCTTTCCAAGATTATCTTCAGGGGTGTGAGTTATGGTAACAAAAGAATAACCGAAAAATCTTTGTTGCTAAAAACGACTGTACATTTTTTCTGATTCATATATAACGGTTGACAAATTGCTAACGTTCATTAGAACGTGTATCCAAAATGAATTTTTTTATATGCTGTAATATCATGGTCATGCAAGTGTTAAAGCAACGAAAAAAGCTATTCTTTTTCCATGCCTTTTAGAATATTACTACAGTATTCATAGCTGATTCTATTAATTGACGGTTTAAGTGTTTAAATGAATATTACCTCGACAGTTATCAAAAATAAGCAGACATTATGTTTGCAATTTATTTAATCTGGGTCAGCCATTTTTGAACACCTGATATGCAGCAGAAATTGTGTAAATGGCTTCAGTGTGGACCAGTTAACTGTGTTGTCTGGTTCACACTCTATATTGCGTTTACAGGCATTGGAGTCTATATACATTATGACCAGGACCCCGTCTCTCTGCAAACAGAGAAAATTTGCTATCGGACTCCATACTAGTTCTATTTAGCACCTGCCCATATCCTCCCCATAATTTTTTTCCCAGTACGTCATGATTCATTTTCATCTATTAATTAATATTTTAAATGTTGAAAAACTGAATTCAAAAAAATCCCAGTTGACCCTGATGATGAATAGGGATGAAACCGGTCGATCGTTTTTCGTGTTTCGTATATTTTTATAACATCTATTGTTATTCTATCATCTATAAATGCCTGTAAATATGAAATTGACTTTATTTGTTGCCATTATAAAATTTTGTGCCTATAAAAATGTGTTTATATATATATATATATATTATTACATGAGAACATGTGCAAACTACAAACTACTAAAAGTTTTACATTTTGTTTCAAAATTGAAAGAACAATGTCTAACCAGGTATTAAACAATGATAGTAATAAACGTTTAATTTAAAATAAAATTTTTAAGAACAACACTTCCATTTGTTTTGGGAATTTCTTTTTTCCGTACCTCGTAAAATGATATTAAAAATCGGGAAAGAGGGAAGAAAACATCCGAAAATAAGATGAGAAATCAAGAAATGAAAAAGAAAGAAGAAAAAGAAAGATACAGACGAAATAGAGAGTGAAGAAGAAAATAAGTGAGAAAATGTAGAGAAGGAAGAACCAATGAAAACGGTTAAAAGATAGAAATTTTAAATTTCGGCCGGAAATGAACTACAGACTGATACTGACATCGTTTACAGTGTTTGGGCTTAACTCTATTGGCATAAAAAAGAAAGAATTGTAATTCTATAAGGAAAAGGAAAAGGAAGAAGAAAAGAATAAAGAAGTAAAAAGTGAAGAAGAAAATAAAGAAGAAAAAGTGATAAAATGTAGAGAAGGAAAAAAGAGGAGAAATGGAAATTTTGGTCGGTATTAAATTGCAGTCAAATATCCACATCGGTTACAGTGTTTCAGGTTAAATCAAATTCGCAAACAGAAAAATTATTCATAAACCGTAAAATAAAGGATATTTAAAAAACCCAACACGTATATATAAATTCATTACACCTATTATAATAAATTGAAAAGATAAAATAAGATAATTTTAAAATTTAAGATATTATTAAATTAAAATTAAAAGGACTCCAGACAAGCAGGGATAAGTTAACCTGTCTTCACCCTCCTTCGAAATACAACCTTTCTTCTTCAATTTTCAAATTTTAGCCTGCAAACCAGCGATATTTTGAATTTTAAACTATCGATGTAAGTAATTAACTTGTTAAGGATTGATTTATATGAACCTTAAAGTGTTTAAAATCCTTTTACTCAAAAAGAAAACATTTGCTGCGGTTTTCTATTAGAAAAAAATAACTGATAATTTGCATAGATAATTTGAGGCACATAAAAGAAATTTTTCAAGGCCTATATCGTAATTATTACTATTTATTCATTATGAAAAACAATATTATCATTGCAATAAATGTTTGTGTCTTTGCGAATTCCATATCAAAATCTTGTTTTATCGTTTGCTCTATTTGAAATACCTAGGATAAGAGCTTTGATGTTTTTTCTCATCCTTTTAAATTGTAAAGGATGAGAAATTTACTCGTGCTGCTAAATTGGCATCAAAGTCCCACCTTTTTACCGTTGAAAGAATTAACCACCTCTTCTACTTTAATAGTTGTTTGTCTCGCACTTCCCGTTTGTGAAACTCACTTCCATTTGCTTGCTTCCATAATAACTACAATCTCCAAAATCTTAAATGAAACGTCAGCTAATATCCGTTACGAAATGGATTCACTCTGACATATTTTTAATTAATTTGTTTACACATTATTTTAATGGATACGCATAAGACGATATTGAGTAGATATTCTTTTTTATAATTAAACACTATATTTATTTATATCTACTGGCTTAAAAATCAAAAATCTTTTTTAGGAAAATTTTATTTAATAAAACTACAAAAGAAAAAGACATCAAATGCATTCACTTCAGAAGCTGTTGATAATTCAGTTATCGAATTTTTATAAAATCCAGACGAAGGGGTAACTTTTCCAGCTTATTATAGAAGATACGAAGGGATTTTCAAAAGAGATTGTTCGCATTGGAATAATGCAAAAAAGTTCGTTTAAAATTATCACCTGCTGAACATGAAAAGCATGTAAATATTAATTTGCCAAATAAATAAATAAATAAACAAATGAACAGGCGAGATAAATTTTGATGAATCTGTAGTAATACTATCGAAGATTTTCGATGTTAAGAGATCATTATTCAATAAACATTGGCAATGTCTTAACTTACTAAAGTGTAAGGATGAAGATTTTGTTATGCATGAGGTGTGAACCGAGAATGTGAGAAGTTCAAGTTAACTCTGGATTTATTTAAATGCCTAATATTTGTATCAGGTTTAACTTCTAATAAGGAAGCGGAAATAAGATCCAGGATATTTGCTACGTTAGAAATGGGACCCAAATTAAAGTTTGAAACTATATAACTAACCGTTAACAAGTCCAGAAGAAACTTTAACCAAATTAAATGACTGTAATTTTTTCCTAAATTTAATCTGTCATATGCTTACCTACAAGTACTGGTAGACGAAGAGTGCTCAAAACTATTAACAGTTAACACTCACATATAACTATACAAATATAACCAGCTTCTTTGCAAACTATCTAATTGTCAAAAGCAATATTCATAAATCTGAACTCCCTGAACACTCACCTTGGCTACTAAAACAACCAGAAATCATTCTAAAATTAAAAAACACTCCAAACCTAATACACACCCCTCAACTTATATCGATAATTTAAAGAATATCCTAGAACAACATCCCAACTGGACACAGATATACACAGACGGCTTCAAAGACAGGAATCAAGTAGGAAGTGCAGCCATCTCTAACAACATCACACCCAAAAAACGCCTACCAGAAAATACATCAATTTTCAGTGCGGAAGCTACAGCCATAAACAAAGAATCAACCTCATCACCCAAAACAAAACATTTTTTATGCTGGATTCCCAGCCACATTGGTCTCAGAGGAAACGAAAAAGTAGACATAACAGATCAAAGATACATTAAACATCAACATTAGTGATATAAAAGTGCCCCATACAGATTACAAACCTCTAATCAACAACATTATTACGACCAAATGGCAAGAGTTGTGGAACTTCTGCAAAAATAACAAACTCTACAAAATTAAACCCATGCTCAAAGAATGGATAGAAGTTAAAATTTCGAATAGAAAAATGACAAGAAGAAAAGAAGAACTAGACTTCAAATAGGCCACACCGCTGTCATCCATTCGCACCTATTAAAGGTGAGAAGGCACCAATTTGCATTCCATGTCAGGAGCTCTACACAGGGAAACAGATACAAACAAGCTGCATAGATCTTGAACAAATGCGATTAAGATACTATCAAGAAAACAATCTGAAAGACATCTTCAACAAAGCTGACCCAAACGACCTTTTAGAATTTCTAAAAGCAACAAAATTATATAACAAAATATAGTTGCAAAAGAAGATAGCATATAACCATCACACATCAAATCACAACATCTCTACTTATATCTCGACACCAATACTCACAAAAGATCAACAAGCAGTAAACATAAACCAAACAAATTCTTCAGCATTAAATGACGCAAAAGGGTATATATTCTAATAAAACAAACAACTAAACTAATCTATCTATCTATCTATCTATCTATCTATCTATCTATCTATCTATCTATCTATCTATCTATCTATCCTAGAATGTTCTATCTATCTATCTATCTATCTATCTATCTATCTATCTATCTATCTATCCTAGTCTGTTCTATCTATCTATCTATCTATCTATCTATCTATCTATCTATCTATCTATCTATGTCTGCTCATATCTATCTATCTATCTATCTATCTATCTATCTATCTATCTATCTATCTATCCTAGTCTGTTCTATCTATCTATCTATCTATCTATCTATCTATCTATCTATCTATCTATCTATGTCTGCTCATATCTATCTATCTATCTATCTATCTATCTATCTATCTATCTATCTATCCTAGTCTGTTCTATCTATCCTAGTCTGTTCTATCTATCTATCTATCTATCTATCTATCTATCTATCTATCTATCTATCTATCTATCTATCTATCTCAGTGTGTTCTCATCTATCTATCTTTTAGAACTTCTAAAATGAACAAAATTATATAACAAAATCATAGTTGCAAAAGAAGATAGCATAAAACCATCACACATCACATCACAACACCTCTACTTATATCTCGACAGCAATAGACCCACACAAAAGATCAACAAGCTGTAAACAAAACCAAGCAAACCCTTCAGCATTAAATGACCCAAAAGGGCATATATGCTGGTAAAACAAACAAGTAATCTAAATAAACCGGCTTCCTTTTGATATAAAGGTAGCACCAAGCATTTTCCAACAGACAATGGAAATGATGCTTGCCAATTTGGATTGTGCACAAGCATGTAATATGATATACTTCTTAATTTAAAATGTACATGAGTGTTTTTTTAAATTTTTAAATCTAAAATATTGCATCGATTTCTATCTACCCTCGTTGCTCTGTTTCTTTGAGTCTCTTAACTAAGGATTATTTGATCGAAATTCTCCCAGAAAGACAGTAAGGGTTTGTCTTTCAGAAATTACGAAAAGTCAAAGAAATTTTCAGCTTTTTCCGTCTCCTGGAAACGAAATGCTTTCCTTTAGTTTTGGAGACGTTATCTTTTGCTAGTTAAGACTAACTTAAAAAAAATTTTTTTTCGTCTCACTCATGATCAATGTTTTTAATGTTTCGCTTTCAGATTATTATTATTATTATTATTATTATTATTATTATTATTATTATTATTTTCTATTTCTGTAGATTAATGTTTGATTTGAAATGTAAATGAGTTTTTTTTATTTTTAAATGTAAAATATGTTCTTAGCTAAATTTTGTATCGAGATACCCCCAATAAATATCGAAAACCGATAATAGAAAAAATCGGGTTATAGAAGGAGTGGTCCGATTATAATCCGATTTGATACACTCATAGACAAAGACATAAGAAACGATACTCAGAAGTTTCAGGGTTGCAGAAAAATATATATATATATATATATATATATATATATATATATATATATATAAGGTAAAATGTTTGTGCGTGTTTGCTTTTCTGCCTGTATGTCTGTATTTTTTCAGCTCTTTTTGCTTCGGGTTAGGCTCTAAGTAGGTATAATTGTAGTTCTTAGTCTCAGCCATGATACTATTTACTCAGAGGATTTATTTAGCCTTCAAAATTCAGTTTACGACGAACAACACTTATTTGATATCGATAGCAGGAAATCAAAATTTGACTTACATCCATTCATTTTTCATTCAGTCTAGGGTTTCGCTTTAACTGGAAATAACTATTTCTTTTTTGTCTTTCGTGCAAACGTTCAAAGAGTCTGAGCTCCAGGACGATGGATTAGTTTTAAAGCTTTCATTACACCCGAGCAACGCCGGGTTATACTGCTAGTAAATTTATAAATGTTGGAGACTGCATACTACAGACAGACCATCGTCTATTAATGTCCATATATGGATAAAAAAAAGGGTGTTCCCACACATTCAGCGAATAGACTGCAGCGCTGGGGAAATATTCTTTTAAACTATAATTATAAAATGGAGTTTCTACATGAGTCATGCGAACGTATCAATACTAATACCAAAATTCTGCCAACCACTTGAGAACACAGTAATTTCATCGATAAGGGCCAAAAAGGAAAACAAGAAGGTATTATACAATACTGTAAGAGAACTACCTATAATATTAGAAGAAATACTTATTAAATTGGTAAAAGAGGAATTTATAATAAAAACGAAGAAGCAAATAAGTTTTTAAAAAAATTAGAAAAGTTAATATTACTGGAAATAACGCATTTTTATTCTGCAATAATGTACTATCACATTACAGACTCTCCTTTGGAGCTTGTCAAGAACACTGAGGAGAACGGCAGGGGCACCTGACCATAAATGGCAGCAGTACTCCATGCACGGACGGATGGTTGACTTGTATATATGCAGGACGGATTCAGGTGGAAAAAACATCCTGGATCGACATAGTGACCCAATCTTCTTAGCAGTAGATTTTGCTATGGATTCAATGATGCTGGTATCAGAATTCTTTCTGCGTACGATAGTTACTGATCTGGCGACTCGACTGCAGCCACTTCACCATCGTCGAAATGTGGCCTCCTTTGTCTCTTCTACAAATATTTTTATGGCTTCTGCTCGGATGAGCTTAAGTCACTGATGCCTCCTCAACAGGTGTTTACTCGTGCTACCAGACTGGCAACTGGGTCCCACACATTCACAGTCAGGATAGCCAAATGCAGACGACAATTCTACTCCTGCAGCTTCCTCTCTCGCATTTCCCGCCTGTGGAACTCGCTCCCGTATTCTTGCTTTCCTGACGGCTACAACCTCCAGAAATTTAAATGCAAAGTCAATACTCATCTACTAACCACTGGACTCTAGCTCTCTCCCCTCCCCTGTATAACCTTCCCTTTCTCTCCACCTATGTATGTCATCGCACCTGCTTTCTCAGCTTTCTATTGTTCCTTTCTAACTAGTTTGTACTCTTCACTCTTTTCTAATTAATCTTTTTACATTTATGTAACCCCCTGCACATCAGTGGCGTTTCCACCTTGCTCGGGGTGAAATGAATAAAAAAAAAAAAAGTATGCTAAAAGAATTTCACATATGACATCCAGGAATTTGTAAGATAAAATTCTTAATGAGGTGTTATACGCATTGGCCAAAAATAGATTAAGACACTGAACATTTGCTAAAATCATGCAGATTTTCATAAAATTTCAACCTTGGTCGAAAACCAATATTCCATGTTTCAGAATATATTTAGATTTTGCAGGACTGTTAAACGAAGCAAACTATCTAGTGAAAGTCGATAGTTACACTAAATTGCTAGAAATATTATAATGTAGGAAACCGACTACTAAATTAACCATAAACTTTTTATAGGAGATTTATGCAAGTTTCGGTGTATCTGACTCTATTTTTCAGATAACGGGACAAAATTCACAGCCAGTGAATTTAAATTTTCTGTAAATCCTTATCAACAGGATGCATTACAACGACTCCTTATCATACACTATCAAACAGACAAGCCGAACGGTTTGGTGATATGATTAAAAGGACACTAAACAGGCAGAGGATGAAGAGTCAGATGAACTGATGACAACAATTTCTGAGTGCTTTTAGAATAACACCAAACCCGAACACCGTGTCTGGAATGTCGCCTGCAGAGTTGACGTTCGCCAGGAAGATTAAGTACGTTTTTAATAAATTCCTACCAGAAGGCAAGGCGAGAGTACCAAGAAAAAACAATATAATTAAATATTTCAAATCTGAAGATAAAATGTTTTTTAAACGTTAACAACGTGGAAAAGAATTCTGGGAAGATGTTATAAAAAACAGATCGACAAAATGACATACATGGTACTGGGACAAATGTGGGAACATAAGCGGCACCTTAATCAGTTAAAACGAATATTAGCTGATTTAGAAAGTTTCTGAAAAGTGGTACCTATGGAAATATTCTTTGCCACGTTGGACATACTCTGGCCATCAGAAATTGTTCAATCAAGGTTTTACGGTAAGAGAAAAAGAACGGCAACAAAATTTTAAAATATTGAACCGAAGCTGAATAAATATAGACTCCAGAGGAAGTCATCTCAAAGAGGTATAGGAATAAAGTGGCGCTATCGAAATTTTAATTGAATCACGGATCGCCAGAAAACAAACATAGTCGACTACCTTTTGGTATTATTAGAGGAATCGTGCTGCTGCAGTCACGTAACGATTAATAATAATAATAATAATAATAATAATAATAATAATAATAATAATAATAATAACTGTCAAAATATAAAGACCTGGAAATTGAAATAGAAAAAATGTGGAAATTGAAAACAAGAGTTGAGCCAGTGATAGTAGGTGCACTTGGAATGATAAAAAATGGAACAAAACAACACATTGAAAGAATCCCTGGAAACCCCAGCTTAAGAGATATACAAAGAATTTTCTTATTAAGTACAGCCCACACACTAAGGAAAACTTTATCTATGTAATGCTGGAGATGATAGGGAAGATAGAAAAACATGAAATGGAGCCATAACAACACGCCACTACCTGCCTTAGGTCTCCCCGCAGACTTGGTTGGTAGTGAGACCAAAGCAGAAATCGAAATATGATGAAAAATGACATAATAATAATATATATATATATATATTCTAAACATATACTGTTAAATATAAGAGACAATGAATGTCTATAATGCTTAATCATGAGCCGTTCTAAATATCGTATTTTTGCATTAATTTCAATTGAAAATAAAAACAAAAATTGTCCAACATTTGGATAATTTTTTATTAAGTTGGTTCTAAGCTTTCGGCTCACATGAGGACGATAACACAAAAAATCCACCATCAGCGTATTTATAACTTTTCTGAAGATGGCTCATTTGAGCCGAAAGCTTAGAAGCTTAGAAAGCTTAGAAGCAACTTAATAAAAAATTATCAAAATGTTGGATTTCAACTGAAAGGTGTTTTTTCTAGTACGAGAACAAAAGTGAACATCCAGCTAAAAACTGGAATTTGTTTTGTTATAGACCTAGAATAGGTGCAGAAGAAAAACACCAACTCGGGTATTAGTGAAACATATATATTTAACGAAAGAACAAATACAAAGGGTGTTACACGTCAGTTCGACTGTCAAGTATTAGACCGAGGTGACTCAACTCAACTCAACTCAACCCCGAGAGGCATATTCTCCCGGTATTTATAATAATAGGAAGAGTTCATTATTGTCCAAAAAGGGAAATCGAAGGTTTTATCTGTGCCGTACAAGACCAATTCTTTCCAACTAGAAACGAGGAAGCACAAATACAGAACAAATATGTTAACTGGAAATACAGATTCTGCGATAAATATCCAGAAACAACTGACCGCATTATTTCAAGTTGTACGGTTTTAGCACCAACTCGATGTCAAACTTGGTATAATAAAGTGGGCCAATATCTGCCCTGGAAAATATGCAACTTTTACGGGAAGAAAAATGCAAGCAACATCACCCAGACCCATTTAGAGACATAGGACCTCTAAGAATTTTGGGGACTTCACTATATACACAGATAGAACAATTAAATCTAATCGCCCAGACCTCGTGATCAAAAACCACAAGCGCTTAATGTCCTTTCTTATTGAAATGACAGGTCTGCAGGTTGTAATATATCTTTGAACATCTAAAAAACAAACAAAAAAAAACAAAGAAAAACGATCAAAACACAAGGAAATTTAAGTCAAAATCTGACAAAATTGACAGATCAATAATTTCAGTTGGAGATTAAAACGTCGGATTGGTTAGGAAAAGTTCCAATAGTCTCAAAAAAGAGATTCTTGGTAGCTCATGCCTTAAAAATGAATCAGTCAAGTGTCATACATGATACATGCTTGGGCGATCATGTCTCTTTTGAAACATGACTGACTGGGTTGAAGATTTTCCCGCACTAGGTTGCCATTACTTTCTGCGGTAGACTGGTTGACAACCATGGCTACAGAACCCAATCCGTCCTGCTACTAAAAACCTAGCTGGAAGAAGAGACGAATTAATACCTTTTCCAAGGGTGTTTGAGCGTGAGAGAATGCAACGAATTGAAATGGAATTCGAACTCGGCTCTCCGATTTAACATTCCGAGTCAATATCCACTGCACCACAACGCACATAAAAAATACCCGTACAAAAAAATGTACAGCTGACACATTACGAAAACGAAGATATTTTTTTCAATAAAATGTAAACGCAAATTCTACTCTATCAGCTTCTTCTATCGCACTTCCCGCCTGTGGAATTCCCTTCCATTTACTCGTTTCCCCGACAGCTACAATCTCCCAGAATTTAAATGTAAAGTCAATAGTCATCTCCCATCTCACTAACCTGCATCCTCTTTCTCATGGAATTCCCATCCATTTACTTCCTTTCCTGACAGCTACAATCTCCAAGAATTTAAATGTAAAGTCAATAGTCATCTCCTATCTCACTAACCTGCATCCTCTTTCTCATGGAATTCCCTTCCGTTTATTTCCTTTCCTGACAGCTACAATCTCCAAGAATTTAAATGTAAAGTCAATAGTCATCTTCTATCTCACTAAACTGCATCTTCTCTCTCTCATGATCCTTTCTTCGTCCAATCCACTGTCATCAGTATCCTCATCCTTCTCTTACCCACGCCCTTATACCCCCTATAACCTGTCATTCTTTCTCGTAACTTTCTTCTTGTGTAACCCCTTGCACAACAGTAGCAGGAACATGCTTTGCTTGGGGTGACATGATAAGAAAAAAAAGAAATTCTAAAATTTTTGTGATCTTAGGATTTCTTTGGTTTTCATCTTTTTTTTCTTTTATTTTTTAAAACACTGAGTGGAAAATGTCATGAAGCCATCATGAACCTAAGGTCTAAGAAAAAAGTAGGCAAGCAACTTTGCCTTAATATTGCTTCATATATGAGGCAAGAATACCATAGATAGTATTTATTGCACCGGTGTGTCTTTCGGTCCTTGTGTTCATTTTAAAACACAGAGTCGCATGACCCAAATAAAATGCATGGTACAAGACCCCCAAAACAACAGAAATAAAAGGAAAGTGAAATATAAGACGAAAAATATTTAGAATATTTTTTAAAATAAATGTGATTCAGGGGTACCATGATCTCATAAGTAAACCATTCATACCATCCCATTCAAAATAATCTAAGTTTGATGACCCGGATGAAAATGTGTATACAACAGAAATCAAAGGAAATAATAATGTTTGATTTAATAATGACTGCTGCTCTTCTACCAATTATCATAGACATATATTTAGTTTTTTTTTCAGTTTTCTACTGTTTATGTGGTACAGTGGATATCGGCTCGGAACGAGAAGCCGGGGAGCCGAGTTCGAATTCCAGTTGAATCCATTGTATTCACTTCCGCGCAAATACCCTTGGGAAAGGTATTAATCCTTCTATTCCTTCCAGTTATGGGTTAAATAGAAGGACAGATTGGGTTCTATAGCCTTGGTCGGCAACCAGTCTACCGCAGAAAGCAATGGCAACCTACTGCGGGATAATCTTCTGCCCAGTCAGTCATGTCTCTTTCGAGACATGATCGCCCAAGAGTGTATCACGTATGGCACTTAACTGACTGACTGACTGTTTATTTCCATATATTCAGTGGTGTATTAAATCCATATGCTTCCACATTTTATTTTGTTTTTCTTAACTTCATCATATTCACTTACCATTTTCCTAAATTCGAAAAGATATTTGCTCTCTGAAAAGCCAAATAATAAAACAAGATAAATGTTTTTTCATATTCCTCAGAACAACTCGAATATAAGTAGAATAACAAACAACTGATCATATCACTTCCTAGTTATGTGTAGAACTCTTTTGACAGAATCTCACGTTTCAAGATAATGAGGTCAAATAGCGAAGTTACACCTTAGCAGGTGAGGCTCTCATATCAAAGATATTAAAAGGACGGGAATAAGATATACTTTAACGAAAGAAAATTTTAACGCCTGATTTTGCCCTGGAAATACATCAGTTACAAAAGGAGAGTATTTTTTGTTCAGCAGCAAAGTTTTCAATACGTGAAAATTTTAAAAAGACAGTCTCCTTATATCTACCAGTTTTTTTTTTATCAATTCACCCAAAGCAAATCAATACTGCCACAAAGGCATGAAGGATTACTTATTTAGAAAAAATAGGAAAGATAATGTTTTTAGAAATAGAGATAGATTTTATAGGAAAAATAATGTGCGTTGTGTTGCAATGGATATCGATTCGGAACGACAAATCGGGGAGCCGAGTTCGAATTCCAGTTAAATTCCTTGCATTCACTTACGCGCAAATACCACTTGGAAATGTAATAGTCCGTTTCTTCCCTCCAGTTATGGGTTAAATAATAGAACAGATTGGGTTCTATAGCATTGGCTGACAACCAGTCTACCGCAGAAAGCAATGGCAACCTACTGCGGGATAATCTTCTGCCCAGTCTACCATCTACCATCAGCTCGTGTATTGAATACTGCTACCACATCTAATCGAGAGCACCTCCTATTCACCTCGGGGTTCTTGACAAAATCCAACGGAGAATCTGTAATGTGATCAATACCGACTTGGCAGCTCGGCTGCAGTCGCTCTCTCACCGGCATGATGTAGCTTCCTCGTGGCTCTTTTACAAATACTTTCACGACTTTTGCTCCAATGAACTTAGCTCACTGGTCCCCCTATGTATGAATTTACACGAGCTACTAGGCTAGACTTTTACAGTCAAGCAGAAAAAGTAACCGCAATTTCTACTCTAACAGCTTCTTTTCTCGCACTTCCCGCCTGTGGAATTCCCTTCCGTTTACGTGCTTCCCCGACAGCTACAATCTCCAAGAATTTAAATGTAAGGTCAATAGTCATCTCCTATCTCACTAACTCGCATCCTTTCTCTCAAGCTATTTTCTCCGTCCACTCCACCTCCATCACACCAGTATTATCATCCTTCAGTTACCCTCCTTCTGACACCCCCAATAACCTACCCCTCTTTCTAATCATTGTCCCCTCTATAACCCTGGCTCAACAGTGGCAGTAAAACTGCCTTGCGTGGGGTGAAATTATTTAAAACATTATATGCCTAACATTCGTTTATAGTTCGAATATTGGCATTTTTTACCGCCAGGTAGTATATATTTAAAGATTCTTGATATAATTCAAAGAATAACCTAAAATATCACTGATTCTTATTGGTTACTTTCTACCGTTGTAATGTAGCTTCCCTCTGCCTTTTCTATAAATACTTTCATCGTATTTATTCTGTTGAACCTTCTTCTGTATTACCTAGACTACGTGAATCTAAATGCAGTACTAGACTTGCAAAAATCTAAATTGGTTAGATGCAACTGTAATTTCTTTGCTAACATTTTACACTAGAGCAGTTCTCCCCCGTGGAACTGACATCCGGCTTCTTGTTTTTCCAAAATTGTTTGTCCTTCAAAAGTTTAAATTCAATGCCAATCGTTATCTACTGTTTTTTTCTTCTTCTTCTTTAATTGTTCTCACTCCTTAATAATGTGAAAAGCATTCAGTCAGTTAAGTGCCATACGCGATACACGCTTTGGGCGATCATGTCTCGAAAGAGACATGACTGACTGGACAGAAGATTATCCCGCAGTAGGTTTCCATTACTTTCTGTGGTAGACTGGTTGTCAACGAAAGCTATAGAACCCAATTTATCCTGCAATTTAACTCATAGATGAAGGGAGAATAGATATATTACATTATTATATTAAGTATAATTACTAGGGGGTCAGTTTATTACTTGATAACAATAGAACACCGATCCTCCACTTTATGCCTAGTAGAAGTTTTAATTCTGTTTCTAAGTATTATATTCAGTCAGTCAGTTAAGTGCCATACGTGATACACGCTTGGGCGATCATGTCTCGAAAGAGACATAACTGACTGGGCAGAAGATCATCCCGGAGTAGGTTGTCATTGCTTTCTGCGGTAGACTGGTTGCTAGCCAAGGCTATACAAGCCAATCTGTCCTGTTATTTAACCAATAACTGGAGAGCAGAGAGGGATTAATACCTTTCCCAAGGGTATTTGTGCGTAAGTGGATGCAAGGGATTCAACTGGAATTCGAACTCAGCACCCCGATTTGTCGTTCCGAGTCGATATCCACTGCACCACAAGGCACATAGTTTACATCATCAAAACCAAAATTGATTATCCTGTTCACTGAGTATCTCAACGATTATATACAATTCTACGAAGGCTATGTTCTAGAGAGATTTTTCCAGTCTCGATATCACCAGTAACAAAGGATATATAAATTACGAGTTATAATTAAATAAGTAAAAAATTTGTTTAATATAATTAAATATCTCTAATTTTGTTGAATTAAAAGAACATTTTCATTGTTTTATACTAGCTATTTTAGCTTTCTTTTGGTCCTTTGGAAGAATAGCACAATAGATAGTATGAGTTTTTTTATTAGTCTTCACCATGATCAAGAATATTCCAGCGAAAGTTCCACACCCACAGAATATTCGTTTCGCTCAAATAACCGGATATTAACACGACGCAACATAACAGCACCATAGTCAATAAAAATGATTGAATGTCATTAGTAACTCTAATTTGCACTCTACAAGCTGTAAAAGAAAAATGATACGATCGGTTATATTTTCTTGAAATATAAAGAGATACACTTGGGATCTTTCAAAATATTTTTATCAAACCCAAATATGTAATACTAACACAAAATGCATGTCTGAAAAAGTTCTTAATAATATTTTTTACAAGAAATTTATATACAGGATGAAAATCTAATATATGGGAGCAGCTTCTAGTAAAATTCAAACAGCAATTATACAACCATCCAGAGAATAAGATTTTCCGTCATAGTCGAGATAGACCAATTTCTGAATTGGTTCCTTAGTAATACGCACTATTTTGAATATGAATTTTTAAGATACAAAAACCTTCTCTATTTAATTATATGAATATCTGTACAGCCGCTTAACCAGCTCGGAATTATCTCTCACTAGGACTCGATGCTTACGAAGCAGAAACCTAATTTATGAACGTTTACATTTTATTTAATAGATTCACTACAATAATATTCTGTGGACGAGACATTTTCTTGACATCTGTGTCTAAATTTCACTGTTATTTTTTCTTTATGATCATTGCTTTTTTTTCTAATTCTTCATTGGTTGGACTTCATTTTTGATCTTTGATAGAAACATAATGAACATAATGAAATGTGCAGGTATTGTTTTATTTAAATCAATTAATGCTTTGGTGGAAGATGTGTGTCTTTGGCTAATTTTGGGTGTGCTTATGTGTATGTGTGTGAGTGTATGAGCGACTTACAAAGTAGTAATTTCATCTATATATATATCTACCCCATCTCATTCCAATCTATCTATCTATCTATCTATCTATCTATCTATCTATCTATCTATCTATCTGATTCTCTTCAAGTGAACAAATCTCACCTCATTTCAACAATTTGTTTCATTCATGACTCTACCCATTTTTTCCTTTCAAATTCCTGATTTGTTTATGTACTCGTTGATGAAAACCTTTCCTAGTCCATCTCTTTAACTCTTTTTTATTAATTTTTAGTTCTTATGATATTATGTAACGCACTATTAAATTTCATAAATTTTTACTTATAGTGAAATATTTCTGCACATGATCTATGGAATATACAGAATAAAAGTTCTTTATATAAACATTTAAAAAAAAGAAATATTCAAAAATAAAAATAAAAATGTTAGTGCAAATAACACATTTAAAATCATTTGGAAGATAAATTTCAGACAGAATAAAAACGCTTTGATAAAATCTGAGAATTCTTCGGCATATGAGTCTCGGCAAAAACTCATAAATACGCAGAAGGATTCAATTTTTAAACAAGTAATGGCATCTTTGACTTAAATTGATATTTATACGCAAATGCAGTTTAATAAAAGTACAATATTATATAACATTTTATTAAGTGGTTCTTTAAAAATTGGAGACATTAACCTGTAAGGAAAAAAGAAAAAAAATAATAGAAAAAACTTTTGTATGATTTTCTTTTACAATTTCAAGCTTGATGGAAAAGTTACTGAAACGACAAGAAACATTAAGCAAACATCTGGTCAAGTATCACTTTCGGTTTTTAAGGTCCAGTGTTAGGGCGTGGGGTCTAAGCTAAGAGGTGTATCAATTAAAGATCAAGAATGTCTAAACAAAGAAACGATTCTTTTGCGTAATTTAATGAATGTGTGTACGTGTGTGTGTTTGTGTGTGTGTGTGTGTGTGTGTGTGTGTGTGTGTGTGTGTGTGTGTATGTATGTATGTATGTATGGATGGATGGATGTAGACCATGAAGTCCGGGTTCGAATGGTCGATTTGTCAGGAAGGTGATCTTTTGATGTTATCAGTCTGGAGGAGGCGATCCCAGCATGCCTGAAAACAATACCAGGGGTTGATCCAAGCCTTGTGACTGAATTTGAGTAGGCAGCTTTCTTTGAGAAGCTCTCAATAGTTGTGCAAGCTCGAAGACCCAAGTCATCGTGACCGTGAGTTTGAGTTTGCGGGACTTGTTCAGACTGTTATTCATGCAAGATAACGCGCTCTCTCCCAGAAACTGTGCCTAAGGTCCGCTCAGCATCACTGTGGGTGTTGAATAAACACATCTGGGTCTGAGCAGGTGTCTGTAATGGGGAATAATTAGTACCCCCCCGATAAAAAATTATTCTTGAATACGTATGGCCAGTCATTATGTATGTATATATGTATGTATGTATGTATGTAGGCAACTGATGACATAATTATTATTTACAGAGGTCGGTCAAAATATTTAATTAGCTATTAATTATAAGGTGTAAAAATCTGCAGGAAATTTTTGCTGTCTTGAAATTTCACATAATTTAGATATTAGCAACAAAGTTGATAAGATAATCGGGAAGAGAAATTAAACATATGACATTCTACAATCATCATATTCAACTGTACAAAATTGACAGGACACCGCTCTTGGTTTCTTTAAAGCAACGAAACTTCGAACGAAATAAAATAAAAGTTTTGATTATGCCTGTCGTTATGCTTTAAAAATATCTTAATGAATTCGACAATTCAATTACAAAATTTCGCATATCAGGCACCGTATTTTAAATGTACCATTCGTCCGTGCATTGAATATTCTTGCCATATTTTTCGTTCCGAGCCGATATCCACACTTCACTACATCCCAATCAGCCATTATGTCGTTAATACCATCGGACACTGGGTCACTGAAAGGACAGAAGAAAGATGAAGTTTGTCCTGAAGACTATGTCCTCTCCATTGATGATCGAATTGAAAGAATGTCCGTAGGGTTTCGGTATATTTAAGTAAATGATCGTTTTCGAAGAAAATGTATAGGGGCCTTGTGGGAATATTTTGAAGGAAGAAATATTTATTTTTGCTTAAATAAAGAACTAAATTCATGCCAAACAATCTGATACAATTCGTATTACTCCATAAATCGGATAACAGACATGCCTGTGTGTTGGATCACTCAGGTGTCAAAAATGTTTTCAGAAATCCTTTGAAATAGGATAAGCCTACATTTCTACTCAAAGAAAGTCACAGAAGGAAAATCTCCCCCGGGGCGGAGTGAATTTCGTTAATTCCCCAACCCATTGAACCCTTACAACGAAGAAACTTCAAATTCAAGGAACATGAACAGGCAAAAACTTACTTCTAAGTATTTACGCGATCAGCAAAATTTTTTCGAATTTAAATATTCCGATTTTAAGCCAATCGAACTTCATACCGAGTCCTAGCATACATGACATGATTAAGTGCGACACCCTATCCATATGGTTGCAATCTTTCTAGCTGTATTTGACACCATGATGATAATGTGTCAGCGTATTTCTTGGTATATGCGTGTTTATATGTATATTTAGAGGGCACCTCCCATAGATCACTAGTTCGTTTAGGTGACTGTTGATTGCAGTACACTACAGTCGTAGACTTACTATAGAAGAATTTGTGTCAGATTAGGGCAAGCTTAGCACATATTTTAACATGCCTACTCAAGCAGATTTCAAATGAGTGAAACAGTTGTGTATCTCCCAATTCTTTCAGGACCCGATTCAAGGTTAAGAAAGAATTTTACCTAGGAAAATGACGTGACACAATCTTTTTGTTAATACTTTTGCCAGTCTTGCATAGGATTACATTAAAGTAAGTAGATTTTTGTCTTTTTATATTTATAGATACATATATATATATATATATATATATATATATATATATATATATATAAGTGTATTTTATGAATAAGACTAAATTTTGTATTTTTCAAAGATGCACATTCTAGCTGTGTTCAGAGTACATTCGTTTATTATTTTAACCATTTTTAAGAACAATTTTGATTTTGATTTTTAACTGAATGTATTTTTTATGAATGTACCTATATTTAACAAATAAAGAAAATAAAAACAATTTATTTATAATGGCTAAAAGTATAACCGAATGTGCTGGCCATGTTTTAAAAAAAGAACATCCTATAATTTTTGACACACACACACACACATAGATAGATAGATAGATAGATAGATAGATAGATAGATAGATAGATAGATAGATAGATAGATAGCGTGCATAAAGTCCGTGTGAACTTTAAAAAATTTATAAGATTATTTGTATTTGTAATAGAAATAATTTGTAAAAGATGAGCTTGAACAATTAAACTTGAAAGATATTACAGTGTTTCAACAAGATGGAGCTCCTTGTCACTTTGCTCTGCGTGTTATACAGTTTCTACATCAGGAATTTCCTAACAGATGGATCGGAAGGAGTGGACTATTTTATTGGCCTCCATGTTTGCCAGATTTAACTCCATTACATTTTTTTCATGTGAAAACAATTGTGTATGCAAACATACCAATTTCATTAGAGGATTTGAAAGCTAAATTTACTCATGAGATTTCAGGCATTACTGTAAATCAGTTGGCAAATGTTTTCCGTGAACTGCAAAATCGTATTACCCTTTGTATTACTAATGATGGAGGACATGTGGAAACTTAAATAAAATTTCAATAAAACCTTAAAAAATACAGGTTTACTTCTTTCTAGTCTATTTTACAAATTATTTCTATCGCAAATAAAAATGAAGTTTAAATTTTTCAAAGTGTACACAAAATTTATGGACACCCTGTATAAAGACTATATTACTGTAAAACAGTTGGTAAATGTTTTCCATAAACTGCAAAATCGTATTACTTTTTTCATTGCTAATGATGGAGCACATGTGAAAACTTTAAAAAAAATTCAATAAAATTTAAAAAATATAGATTTACTTCTTTCTAACGCCTTTTACAAATTATTTCTATCGCAAATAAAAATAAAGTTAAAAAAATTTTAACGTGCACACCTTGTATATATATGCGCATGTGTTAGTGTGCTTGTAGAATGTATAATATCCGTCTATCCTTTACACATCTACACCCGCATAGACACAAACACATATATCTATACAGTGTGTATCAAAAATGCTTTTCAAAAACTCGGGGGCGTCTATTCATCACACCAGCAA
>JBBBDQ010000922.1:1405000-1482500 GCA_037127315.1 Ascarosepion bandense | reverse complement strand
AGCTTTCATTTTGTTTTGACGAATACAGGAAATTTATGGGAATATTACAGCTGCTGGATTTATATATATGTATTTAGTGTTTCATTGCATTTTAAGAAATTTAAATGTATAATAAATCTTGTATATATTGTTCGTTCTTGAGAGGATTTCACTGTGGAACGCCTGTTATACCAAAGAACACGTAAGAAATGAGAGTGATTCACCCATGTTGATTTTACAAGGCAGGTCTTAGCTGTTAAGGCCTGATGTAGTGACGCTAAAGAACGAAACTTTCAAAAACGTTTGCAATTTTTGGTAAGGTCTTGTCTAAGACAATTTTATTTTCCTTTTCAGTCATGCGTCTCCTATCAGTGTGATTCTTTCTTTAAATATTGTTATTTTTGTGTGTGTGTTTGCCCATTTCTTCATCTATAGTTTATCTCATTTCTCGCCTCTTAATTTTCTCATACTTTGGAAATATTATCAGCTCAAGCACCAAGGAGAGGAAGTATCTCTTCTAGTAGTACCTCTCCTGTGGCGTCCTCAAAAGAGCAATTCTACCAGAGCCCTCCCCAAAAGGGAATTTCCGGCGGTGCTTCAACAGTTTTTCCACATTATTTCCAATAACGCCACATTAAATCGCAATCTTGTTTCACATTCGGTCGCGACGTAGATGCACTAAAAATACCCTTATTTATTTCATGATTTTCTAAGCGCCACTTAGATGTGGCCCAAGGCCGAAAGTATGGGGTACCTAGTGAGGATCCAACTCACTACTCAGTTGTAATAGGTTTTAAGGAAACCAGCTTTGTAACCATTACACCACGTTGAGCTATTTTGTGCTTAATCAAATTTAGCAGTGTCGAATCGGGTCAGTATTTAGGTAGGGGGCCGATGTGGGAGGGTTACACTAAGCAACTTTCTGCAACCCGAAATACGTTTCCGCTTTAAAGGGCTGATAGCTATGCAAAGTAAAAAGAATACAATCAAACTCTCATTTAAAAATTGATCAAACAGCAACACATATACATACTCTATTGATCTGTATGTCTACCGTGGAGAGATAGTCATCAGCCTTACATCAATAATCAGTTTATCATGGATGACACTTTCCCTAGTAGGGCGTCGTACCAAACAAAAAATTCGAAATAATATATTGGCATTATCTTTCAATTCCACACTTCAGCTTGGCTGCAGTATTTTCGAAACGACTGCCCCAATATCACAATATCTGCCCCAATATCTTCTCTTGCCAATATCACAACAACTAGGCCACAGCGCAGAAAGACCCGACATCTAAAATATGGTTTTAATAATTCAATTTCGAATCTCTGTGTAAGAATTAATTACATCAAACTTTGCATTGAACAAACATTCCGCCCCATGCAATATTTTGACGGCGTCTTATTGTGAATATTTCTTATTAAGATGATATGGAGCAGACAGTGGCAGGGGACACTCCTTCTCCTGTCGTCTTCTTCGTCTAACTCCACAAAAGCAGTAAAATAAACAATAATAGCTAACCGTAAGGGAAAAGACGGATAAAAAAATAGAAGAAACAAGACATTACAAAAATATTAATGTCAACTAATAATAATAGGAACAAATTGACAGGTCCGACATGAAAATCACCCTCCATCACCACGGCATTAACGGATTTTTCTTTTTCTTATTTACTTAATTTATTACTGTTACTACTACTACTACTGCTAACAGCAGCAGCAGCAGCAACAACAACAACAACAACAATAATAGTAAAGCGAAGGAGTAGAGAAGAGGCATAATGGCGTGATTATTATTTTTCTCTTTATATCTACTTACATGACCTGATGCAGTTTTATGTATAGCTCAATCCTTCAAACAATGTTATAAAACTCACGAGGTCTCTTGTTTAATATTTAATAACTAGCTAATTGATTTTTCATATTAAGATATAATAATCTTTTTTTCTTTTTTTTTAAATCGTGTCACCCCAAGCAAGGCATTCCACGACCACTATAGCGCAGAGTGTTACAGAGAGCGATTGGGTATAGGAAATGTCAGAAGGAGGGTGATAGACGACTTAGGATGTACATAGGGAGAGAGTTGGAGAGAGTGGGTGTGGGTGTGCTAGAAGGTGTCTATTGACCTTACATTTAAACTCCTGGAGGTTGTAGCCGTCGGGGAAGCAAGCATGCAGTAGGGAATTCCACAGGCGGGAAGTGCGAGGAAAGAAGCTGTTGGAGTAGAAATTGCGGTTACATTTCATCGGTTTCACAGTAAAAGAGTGGGATCTAGTTGCCAATCTAGTATCTCGTGCAAATTCACATCTAGGGGGTACCAGTGATTTAATTTCGTCAGAGCAGAAGCCATGAAAGTATTTATAGAAGAGGCACAGGGAAGCCACATCACGCCGGTGAGAGAGTTACTGCAGGTGGTCAGCCAAGTCGGTATCAATCGCATTACAGATTCTTCGCTGTATTTTGTCAAGAACCCCGAGGAGAATAGAAGGGGCACCCGACCAGATGTGGCAGCAGTACTCAATACACGGGCGGATGATGGATTTATATAATTGCAGGATAGATTCAGGCGAAAAGAATTTCCGGACCCTGCACAGAGAGACGACTTTCATAGCTGCGGATTTAGCAATGGATTCGACGTAGTCATTCCATCTGAGATCCACTGAGAGTGTCAGGCCAAGCAACCGTAGTGATTTACTCTCTGGGAGGCAAGCCTGTTCCATGCTAATGGGAGGGAGGTGCGGTTGTCTGTGGTGGTTAATTGACAGCAGCTTCGTTTTGGAAGAATTGAATTTTACGAGCCATTTCGTACCCCAATCCACCACGGATTGGAGGTCCTTCTCAAGCTCGGCAGCGAGGTTCACCTTGTCACCAACACCAGATTTTTGATCGAGGCGAGAGTAAACTGTGGTATCATCGGCGTACATGCCTACTTGTGATCTTATGGCATCGGGGAGATAATTGATATAGATTAGAAAGAGCGTAGGACCTAGGATAGAGCCTTGGGGTACACCCGGTTTGTAGGGTAGTTCTGGGAGGCATGTCCGTTTAATACCACCTTCAGTGTGCGGTTAGAGAGGAATGACCGGATTAAGTCCAACAAAAGTCCAGTTATGCCATAGCTTCGCAGTTTCCGTAGAAGGACGGCGTGCCATAGTCTGTCGAATGCTTTAGAGATATCCAAGGCGACGGTTCGGGCTTCACCATTCTTGTCGAGAGCCTGGTATATATACTCGGTGATGGTCGTTAGCATCTCAGCAGTAGACCTGGTGAAGCGGAAGCCATACTGTTTGTCCGAGAGGAGCTCGTGGGCCGTGAGATGCTGAACGACCTCGGCATTGATAATGGCTTCAAACACCTTGCCGAAGATCGGAAGAAGGCTGATGGGGCGGGAATTTGCGGGGTCCGATGGTTCACGAGTGTTCTTCAATATAAGAAGAAGACTTTCAACAGGCAGGAAAGCAGGAGGAAGATAGGCAGTGGTTGTAGAGCTTAGAAAGGGTAGAGGAGAGTTCAGGGGCACATTTCTTCAAAACTATGATTGGGATTCCATCCCCACCACTCGGTTTGTGAGGGTCCAGTTTTGAGATTATGCTAGAAATCAGCGAGGGCGTGATGTGGACGTTATTTAATTGGGCCTCAGTTCTAGATAGGAAATCGGGTGAATGGATTCCAGACGAATCCAGAGTCGAATTGGTCGAGAATCTACGGCCAAAGCATTCAGCATTATCCGCTGAGGAGGTGAGGACCTCAACCTCGTTGATTAGTGGGGGTATTGAGAACTTACTCTTGCTAAGCACGCTTTTAAAGAGGCACCAGTAGTCGTTGGTACCGAACTTGGAGGATGCTATGCGCTGCTTCATTCTGGCAGCAAACAGCATCTTAGCTTCGTTAAGTATCTTTTTACACTTATTACGAGCTGAGGCGAAAAGGCGCCTGTTTTTGTCCGACGCGTGGCTACGATAAAGCCGGAAGAAGTGATTCCGGTGGGCAATAGCGGTCGAGCAAGCGAGCGAGAACCAGGGAGACGAATGGGATTTAATCTGAAATTTCCTGGCAGGGATGAATTCATCGATGCCAGCCTTAAACCAGGGGGAGACCTGTGATGCACAGTCTTCGATGGGAAGAGTAAAAACATTGTTCCAAGAGGAAGTCACGGAACGAATCCCAGTCTGCTCTTTGATAGCAGTAGAATATTCTGTTGGTCTGGGTTTCTTGGGTAGGGGTGGAGTGGAACGAGATGTTGAGAGAAACTACGGCGTGGTCAGTATTTCCGAGAGGGCAGAGCTGTCTGGTGGAGCAAGAATTTGAGGTGGAAGCAGAGGTCTAGTAGCGAGTCCCTCCCGTTAGGGCTATTGGAGAAACGCGTGGGGAAGTCCACCACTTGCGTAAGGGATTGGGAGATTGAAAAATTAAAGGTATGGACACCAGCAGGGTCGGTTACAGAGTTTTCGAGCCACTTAGTGTGGTGGGTGTTAAAGTTGACAAACACGAAGATATGGGCAGATGGGTGAGAAGAAATGACCTTGTCGATATTGTCAGAGATGCTGTCAAGTACTGAACATTCAAAGGAGGAGGGGGAGCGGTAGAGGAAGAAGAGATAGCTCACGGAGCTTAGAAGTGAGAGACGGAAGCACATGAAAGACTGGTCCAGGGATTCGAGAGATGTTATTCTAGCTAGGGGGAGGTGTTCACTGACATATACACCAAGCCCATGCATATGGACGTTGGAGTCCTTCCTGAAGAGGGGAAGGTAACCAGAAACATAGAACTCAGAGGAGGGGATAGACGAGTGAAGGTTAGTTTCACATAGGGCTAAGATATCATATGAGTTAGTTTGGTGGAATGCTTTTACGCTATAAAAGTTAGTGCGGATACCGCTATGTTAGTGAAAGAGACACAGACAGGTTTGGGCGTTTTCTGAGTAGCTTGATGGATTTTGGTATTTTGTTTGTTTGTTTGTTTCTTTTCATGGTGTTTTGGTTGAGGAGAGAGAACTAGGGCAGAATCAGTTGGTTACTATTTGCAGCCTGTGAGGAATGGAGACTGGCGCAGCCTGCAGCATAATGTGGCCTCGGGGTTGCCCACCGGAGGTTCATGAAGGGACACCCGTCCATGCGCGATGTGGCACTACAAGAACCCCGATAATATTCAACTGTTGATCAAAGCAGACGCTACGTAAGAGTTCGGGCTCCTAGCTACCAGTCGGAAGCAGCAACCAGGAAACTGCCAACCCGGTACCCTCAGAATGGAGAGACATTGCCACCAAACTCACTAACAGCAAAGAGCTTCCAATTGAACTACCACTAAGACCGAAGGATGAGGTAGAAGGACCGGGAACCCTTTCCTAAACAAGAAACAAGGTGATCACCTCTACTCTTGTTTAATAGAAGGGGATGGAGTGTGAAACCGGATGATAGTAGGTACTATCTGCTTCAATTTGGAAAAAAAATGTCCAAAAAAATTTCTTTGAAAATTACAAAAACACTCGTTCAAATAAACCATAGAATCAAGCAAAAAATAGTAAAAAATACATAACTTTAGCGAGTTTCAAAAAATAAAAATCTAAATAAATCTTTCCAACCGAGCTCACCCGACACAACTTATGCCATTTGGTAAAATAAACTTATTTTGCCATTTTGGTCATAAATGACTGCGTGTAGAAGCTGCTAGCAAAAATGCTAACTAGCCCGGAGAGCTTAGTCAAAAAAAAATGAAGAAAAAAAAAATGGAATAAATAATAACATGGGGCTTAAAAAGTCCAAAGAAATTTCTTTGAAAATTACAAAAACACTCGTTCAAATGAACCATAGAATCAAGCAAAAAATATTAAAAAATAAATTCATAAATTTATTGCTCCTTTATGAGCATTAAATGTAGTAATGGGGAAGTGGCTTGTCAGATTTCAAATTCAGATGTTTTTCGTCGACCAACAAGACGAAGCAAATAGAGCGTAATGAAATGTGGATTGATGTCTTTGCAAAGGCTGTAGTTAAAAAATACAGGCCTTTGAACTCAGGTTGCTAATTGGGATTTTCTATGAATTTAAAGTGATATCAATTAAACTGCTTCCCGTAAATAACGATACATTTTTTCCGAGTAGAGAGGACATGCTTCTTTTGCAATTAAGACCAGTCTAATTCTTGCTACATATAATATTTTCTACGTCGAACAATTAACTTAGAGGTCAAATGGTCGAGGAAGAATATGATTTTTTCATTTTGTCTGAATTATTTGGGATGAAGATTTATCATTATTTTCTATATATATATTCGCATATTTGTCTTCATATTTGTTTTTGTTATCACAAAGTTTCAGTCGTTAAACTCTCCGACCTTACTCAGGTGCCTATCGATTTGGTTAGTCTACAAGGAATGCTGAGTTGAACCTTTTATTTAATCTACAGTTTCACTGCTCCTGACAAAGGATATCGTGAACTTCTTATTTTTATTTAGTATTATTCAGTTATTTTCCATCAGTTCCATTGAACTTGGTGACAAAAGGGATCCAGAGTTCAATCCCTGGATCGGGCAGTGTGTACTTGCACTCATCATTTGATGAGTCAGTTACGTGATCATGTCTTGAAAGGGACATGATTGACTGAGCAGTAGGTTACCGTTACTTTCTGCGGGTGACTGGTTGCCAACCAAGGCTCTAGAACCCAATTTTTTTTCTGCTGTTAACCCATAGCTGGAGGGAGAAGAGACGGATTAATACAATTCCCAAGGGCTTCTGCGCGGAAGTGTATACAATGAATTCAACTCGTTCCGAGCCAATATCCACTGCACCACAACACGCATCATTAGTTATTTGAGCTTAACAATTTTAACAAAATATTGCAATGACCATCATAAATATGAATTCTGTTTGTTATTTTAAGAATAAGAAAATACAAATGAAAGCATTTGACATTGACAACTTTTTCCATTTCACTGAAACAGACATTAAAACTTCTGTCGTTACTTCTTTCTTTCATTTTCTCTCTGCACACAAGGATTTTATTTATTTTTTATCTTCTCACGCAACCAGAAAGGAATAGTCTAATACTTATGAGGTACTAGCAGGAGACGTTGAAAACAATTTCTTCTTTCTTTCTTTCTTTTTTCGGTGAAACCAAGTAGCGTCTCTGATAAGTCTTTTGTCTTTCTAAGCAATCAAAACAGAACAGTCCATTGTTCATTAGGCATTGCCAGTGCGTAACTATTGTCCAAAATAAGGAATACTAAGACAGGCACAAACTGGACAAAATGCAACGAAGAATCTGTAATGTGATAGATACCGACTTAGCAGCTCGGCTGCAGTCTATCTCTCACCAGCCTGACGTGACTCCCTGTGCCTCTTCTACAAATACTTTCACGGCTTCTGCTCCAATAAACTTAGCTCACTGGTGCCCACTAGGTATTTTACCCGCGCTACTAGACTAGCAACTTGGGCCCACCCTTTTACAGTAAAACCGATAAAATGTAACTGCAATTTCTACTCTAACAGTTACTTTTCTTGCACTTCCCACTTGTGGAATTCCCTTCCATATACTTGCATCCCCAACAGCAACATTTTAAATGTAAGGTCAATATACATCTCCTATCTCACTAACTCACGTTCTTTCTCTCAAGCTCTTTTCTCCACCCACTCCACACCCATTACACCAGTATTCTCATCCGTCTATTACCCTCCTCCTGACACCTATAACTAACCCCTCTTTCTCATCACTTTCCCCTAAGTAACCTCCTGTGCAACAGTGGTAGTGAAACTACCTTGCTTATGATTAAAAAAAAGTTAATTGGAAACTAAAACACAAAAGAACAAACATTTAGTGGAAGATAAATTAGAAAATGATGAGTTAATCATTCATTTTTATTTTTTATTTTGAGACAAGTATTGAACAAAAATACTATAGTGTAATCATCTGTCACACGTAGAAGTTTAAACTTCTTGAATACACTAGTTGTTATTCAATCTGAACCAAAAGGCCCATAAAATATTCTAAACTGCGAGAAAAGAAGAATTGCGGTTATACTTTATCGATTTCACTGTAAAAAAGTGGGACCTAGTTGTTATTTAATCTGAAACAAAAGGCCCATAAAATATTCTAAAACAAAAAAATGGCCCCTCCTAAGAAACCAATGAATCAAAAACTTATATTCTCTTGCCCACTAACTTTATTACATCCACAATCTAAATCTGAAAGAATCTATCATCTCTTAGCTAAACCCAACATTCTACTATATCCCAAACTATAAGAGTTTGATAGTACTACATATAACAAGCTAAAATCAAAAGAAGGAGTTTACTCTTGAACAGATGAAACAACGCTGACCAATTTCTGCATTGCCAAGTTCTGGAAAGTTCTAATAAAACCGATGTTGATACAGTTTATCATCGATGGTTGCAAGCATCTAGATTAAAAGCTGAAACGGAAGACTTTTTTTTCAATCTTCTCACCCCAAACAAGGAATTCTACTTCCACTGTTGCGCAGAAACATGGGAAATGTCAGGAGGAAAGTAATAGGCAGATGAGAATATCGAGAATAGGGGTGGAGTAGAGGGAAACAGAGATTGAGAGAATGGATGCGAGTTAGTGAGATAGGAGATGTCTATTGACCTTACATTTAAATTCCTGCAGATTGTAGCTGTCGGGGAAGCAAGTATATGGAAGGGAATTCCACAGGCAGGAAGTGGGAGAAAAGCTAAAATCAAAGGGAGGAGGTTACTCTATTGCCAGTAATAATTTTCTTAAAAAATGTAGGAGGATTATATGAATACAAAAGGGACATTTTACCAAAAAAATACGTCAAATACGTTGCTTTTCCATCGTCACAAGACTTAACACAATTTTGATATAAAAAATGTTACCTTATTAGAGGAAAACATTATACACTAGGTAAATGTCCGGAGTGTTTTAATCGCAACGTCATCCACAGTAAATCTGTATCCTCGCACTTACATTTTAACATTCTGGACTGATTTTATTATATCGCCGTATGGAATGCCAACTTACAAAAAGTGATGGAAAATGTTGCTAAATGAATTCAGTAAGATGAAAAAAATCCTAAATACCTAGCACATCTCACATCGCACGCATGTATAGACGTACCAAAAAGTTTTCGAATCACTCTGCAAGTTTCTGAAATTTACAGAGAGCTATGATCTGTTTTCATTGTTGCACTTGGTAAAGTATCTGATGGAATACAGACGTGACAAAAGAATTATGGCATTGATTGCGAAGTGAAATTGTTATAAAAATGTAGCCGCTTAGATATAGTAAGAATAATTCAGTGAGTGATGGACATTTAGAATTGGAAGAAAATCTAGTGATAACTAAATCGGCCGACTGTAGCTCGTTAGCCATTAATCAATTCTCAGCTATTAAGAACCTATTTCAGAAAATAATCGTGAAGAGTATCAACAAGTCATGGCATCTTTTTCATTGCCCTCGAAAATCCACAAAAAACATCACGGATCAGACATACCAAATATGGAGAGATATGGTATTGGTAAAATGTTTCAGTGATGATATCGGTATGGATATCAAATTAGATAAATGTGAAAAAGTAACATTCAAGAAAGGGAGAATTAGAGAAACACACTCAATAAATGTGGATTTTGTGACAAAGATTAGGAAACTAGAACAAGACGAAGCCTATAAATATCTAGGAGACAGCGAAAAAGATGGAATGCTTCATACCCAAATGAGGGAAGAAGGAAGATGAGAATATTGAAGGTTTGTGCGTCTTGTGTTAAATACCAAATTTTATTCTCAAAATTGAATATTGGCCATGAACGCTTTGGCTGTCCCTGTAGTGCAATATGGTTTCAGCATACATAATTTTACTATAGCTGGCATTAAACGAATGACAGTCACAATGAGAAAGATTCTAACTTGACAACGCATAAAGCATCCTAAAGCTGATCGTCTTTTATGCCCAGTTTCGAGGGAGGCAAAAGAGTAGTTCAACCAAACACTTAATGTTGGATGCTAGGAACGAGAGAAAACTGGAACGTCTACTGAAAATATTTGTCTACATTTCTGAGATGAGGTAGTATTTACAGTATTTACATTATTCGGACTATTTTCCTCGTCTTTGCTGCCATTTGTACGACGTTTAATAATAGATCATTCTATTTGTCTATATTTCTGAGATGAGGTAGTATTTACATTATTTACATTATTCGGACCATTTTCATCATGTTTGTTGCCATTTGTACGTCCTTAAGAACACATGGTCCAGTGGATATAGACGTTGGTTTGTTCCAGACTTAAAACTTAGAAGTGTGAGTTCAATGCCAGGTTACTGCAGTGGTGAACAAGTAACTTTTAAGGTTAGAGGGAGATAACTAATGACTACTAATCGAGGCTTTACTCAAGTAATAGAGTTCATATACCACAGTGATTGTAATAAATGGTTCGGTTGGAAATTCCTAGACCCTGAAGGCCGGAGCGTACAACTGCCGAAACGTCGTACAAATGACAACAAGGACGAGGACAATAGTCCGAATAATGTAAATACTGTCTCCTGAAAACAGTAATAAATTTCATTAATAATACTGAAATGGAATTAGGTTTGGATAGATGTACCAAAACCACAATTTTTACGGAGATCAGTGCTGAAATCCTCCTTAAACCTTGGGTTAACAGTAAAAGATTTAGAGCAAGAAGAAGCTTATAAGTACGTAGATGTAAATTACAGTGAAGCAATTAACCATAAAAATGAATTAAATACTGTGGAAAAAGTAATAGAATGGTGCCATGATATTAAGAACTGAACTGAATTCTTAGAACAGAATTATGGCCATTAACAGACTTGCACTTCAAGTGGTTCAATACAGTTGCAACATATTGAAATGATTGGTTGGTTGTTTTGTTTTATGGCATATCAAACTCAGCGGGTCATTTATTGCCAACTAAATTTTTATTTATTTTTTGCTGGTAATACCTTTTTCTTCTAACAATTTATTGTTGTTTTTTTATATAAGTTTTGTGTCTAGTAATACTATTTTCTTTTCGAGTATCAAGATTCATTGAGATTTGTTTTTAAGGGCAGTGTCCCCAAGTCCTAATCTTGTTATTTAACCCATAACGGGAGGGAAGAGACGGATAAATACCTTTCCCAAGGGTACCAGTGCTTAAGAGAATGCAGGGTATTCAACTGGAATTCGAACTCGGCTTTCCGAGGCGATATCCACTGCACCTAAACGCGCATCCGTCACTAAACGCTTACAGTACCTGGTATTCCCAAGCGGTTACCCATCTAAGTACTGACCAGGCTCAACGTTGCTTAACTTCGGTGATCGAGCGAGAACCGGTATATTCTAAATGATATGTCCTTAAGCATGCACATCCGTCACTAAACGCTTACAGCACCTGGTATTCCCAAGTGGTCACCCATCTAAGTACTGACCAGGCTCAACGTTGCATCGGTGATCGAGCGAGAACCGGTGTATTCAACGTGATATGGCCGTAAGTCAATAAACGCTTACAGCACCTGATATTCCTAAGCAGTCACCCATCTAATTACTGACCTGGCTCAACGTTGCTTAATTTCGGTGATCGAGTGAGAACCGGTTGTTATATATCGACAAACAACAAACACGCATATATATAAAAATATAAGGTTATATTTTTATTAATGACGATGGACCGTGTAGAATAGGGAACAGAGAATTGAAAGAGCGCGCTTCTAATGGGTTGACGGGAGTGCAGTCCTATCTGTTGTGTCTCTCTTCACCGGCCGTTCTCTGCTACTCTACTACTGGCGAATCCGTGTGCCGAGGTCTTTTTATAATCTTCCAGAACCGGGACTTTTTCTTCCGGTTTTGCCTCGCCCACGCACGCCCACGTAATTTTCAGAGACACCTGTTCTGTTTGCCTCTGCAGCCATTTCCGCTGCTGCCGGAAATAAGGTCAAAATGACATCCGCTCCTTTCAACGACCGGAAACACCCTCGCTTGCATCAGCCTTCCTCGGGTGGGGCCAGATTGTTATATTACACGGTGTACTCAACGTGATATGGCCGTAAGCATCTTGAAATGATACTAGAAGACTGGATTCTCAGACAAGAAATCTTTGTAAGCATAGCATGCATCTTTCAACGGCTGATGCAAACTGTTTACACACACCATGTAAAAAATGGTGGAAGTAGTCTCATTCAGTTAGAATTGTCATACAAGAAAACAACTATTGATTTAATAACATACACGGAAAAACTAAGGATTGGATCATACACCTAGTCAAACCACACGAAAAAAGAAAGAAAAACAATTCAACAAGGAAAGAAAACTGGAAATAGAATTGAGATTTGCATTTTGTAGATTCTGTAGAAACGCAAAGCAGAATCCAATAACTCACTGTTACAGTCAAAAATATGAAAAAGAAAACCTACGATAAATTCTTGAACAGATGAAATAACGCTGACCAATTTCTGCATTGCCAAGTTCTGGAAAGTTCTAATAAAACTGATGTTGATAAAGTTTATCATCGATGGTTGCAAGCATCTAGATTAAAAGCTGAAAATGATTTTTTTTTTCAATCTTCTCTCCCCAAGCAAGACATTCTACTTCCACTGTTGCGCAGGGGGTTACATAGGGAAAAGTGTTGAGAAGGGGGGTAGTTATGGGAAGTGCCAGGAGGAGAGTAATAGACGGAAGAGAATACCGAGAATAGGGGTGGAGTAGAGGGAAACAGAGATTGAGAGAATGGATGCGAGTTAGTGAGATATGAGATGTCTATTGACCTTACACTTAAATTCCTGCAGATTGTAGCTGTCGGGGAAGCACGTATATGGAAGGGAATTCCACAGGCGGGAGGTGCAATAAAAGAAGCTGTTAGAGTAGAAATTGCGGTTACATTTTATCGGTTTCACTGTAAAAGGAGTAGGACCTAGTTGCTAATCTAGTAGCTCGTGCAAATTCATACCTAGGAGGTAGCAGTGAGCTAAGTTCATTAGAGTAGAAGCCGTGAAAGAATTTAAAGAAAATGCACAGGGAACCGGTGAGATAACGACTGCTGCCGAGCTGCCAATATTCTACGTTGGATTTTGTTAAGAACCCCGGGGTGAACAGCAGGGGCACCCGACCAGATGTGGCAGCAGTATTCAATACACGGGCGGATGGTAGATTTATGTATGTGCAGGATGAACTCAGACGGGATACACTTCCTGGCCCTGCACAGTGAACCGACCTTCTTAGCAGCGGATTTAGCAATGGATTCGATGTAGTCATTCCACTTCAAGTCTGCCGAGAGTGTGAGACGAAGGAGGCGTAGTGTTTTACTCTCATGGAGTCAAGCCTGTTCCATGCTAATGGTGGGTAGGAGCGATTGTCTGTGGTGGTTAATAGAGAACAGCTTCGTTTTGGAAGCATTAAATTTTACAAGCCATTCCTTAACCCAGTCCAGCACAGATTGGTGGTCCTTCTCGAGCTAGGTAGCGAGTTTCGCTTTGTCAACCTCAGCAGATTTTTGGCCGAGGCAAGAGATACTTGCAACGCAAGACTAGAATCTTTTCACTAAGAACTATCAGGTAAATATGATACATAATAATATGGATGAAAATACAGATTCTGTGACAAATATCAGAAAATTAGAGATCATCTCATCTCAGGATGTTCTGAACTTGCGTCAAATGAATATAAAAAATTGTCACGATAGATGTGGGCAATATTTACACCAGACAATATGCAAACAAATTCGAAAAGATGTTAACAAACATTGGTATGAACAGTAATCAGCACCGGTTGCAAAAATAAAAGACATCACAATTCTAATAGGTTAGAACATCTTTGCAGACATGAAGACTGAATCAAATAGGCCGACCATAATTGTGAAAAACTGAAGAAGAGAAAAAATACGTCTAATTGAAATGACTAGTCCAGCTCATTGTAGCATAGCAACCAAGAAATTTGATAAATTATAGAAGTCTAAAAAACCTGGAAATAGAAAAAAAAAATGGCAACTGAAAACAAAAATAGAACGAATTATTCTAGGTGAGCTTATGATAAAAAAAAGGAAGACAAAATTTAATTGAAAAATCCTTGGTAATCCTAGGTTAAAAGAAATATTTTAAAAAATTTCAAGATATGTATAGCCCACACATTAAGAAGAACTTTGTCCATGTAACGCAAGTGATGTTATAGATATTAGATAAACAAATCACACTCCACCCACGTCTACTGAACAGGTTAAGAGGCTCATCCCTTGTTCCCTGTTTAGGATGTGGTTTCCGGCTTCCTCTTTACCAATCTTCTCACTTTGTTTGTTTTTTTCAATTGGAGTAGATAGATCTATCTATCGCCAGGTTCACACTCCACCCACATCTATTGAACAGGTTAAGAGGCTCATCCCTTTTTCCCTGTTTAGGATGTGGTTTCCGGCTTTCTCTTTTCCAATCTTTTCACTATTACGTAGCCCCCTGCGTTACCGTCTTGCTCGGGGTGATACGATTAAAAACAAAATCACGATAGAATTACCATAGAAACGCACTTTTCCCTGCTTTAGTTCTTCCTGGAAAATTGGTAGGTAGTGTTACCATAGCAGAAATCAAAATATGATGATGATGTTAATAAAAATAATACTAATTGTAATAAACATCATCCAGACGGGATTACAGAGGTAGAACGTGTAAAAGGTTTGTCTTTACAAATCATATAGACAGAACAAACAATGATAATCGCCCAGACACCGTGAACAAAATACACACACACACACACACACACACACAAAATAAAATAAAATAAATAAATAAATAAAATAAAATAAAATAAAATAAATGAGACCATCAACAATTCCAGTTGTAATTAAAGCCGTCATTGAAGGAATCTCTGGTAATCCATGCGTTAAAGAAATAAAAATATTGTACTCACAAGTACAGCTTACACATTACGAAGAGCTTTACTTGCGTAAAAAATGTGGGAATTTTTAAGGATTGTTTTGCTGCGTCTTCTTTTTTTTTTTATAAAAATGATCAGTGGAAAATGTCATGAGACTTCTGTGACCTTAGGTCTCTGGTTGGCACCCGGAGGGAAATGCCTATATGAGTCAAAATAAAAAGTAATAATAATAATAATCGGTCCTGGGTAAGACAATAAACTGCATCCAGCAGCAAGGCCTCTGATTTGGAGGTTGTGAGGAGCATGGAACTATCTCTTAGTTGCTGTTGTTCCCATTTCCACCCTGACCTGGAGTAGTAGCACCTGTTAGGGTCCCAGCTATGGAGAAAAAGTTAACAACCCTAGCTGGGGTCAAAACACTATGAAAGTATGAAAATACACTTTTATAGAAATATATTCATAAAAATATACTTTTAAAGAAAAATAAACATTTTGAAGGGAAAATATTACCAACAATACATTTTTGAAGAAAAAAATTATAACCATAACACATTTTTGAAAAAAAATTATTCTCAGCAAAACATTTTTGAATACAAAAATAGAAGACATTTTCAATATTCTAAAATAAAAAAGAATAAAAACGTAAAATTTCATTAAAATCTGACTAAATCAACCTTTTCACTATAACCGAACATTAAAAAATACCTTAAAACCCCACCCTTTAGGCATTAAATTGCCCATAGAGGTTGATATGACGTTAAACAAAACTCAAACTCAAACTTAGTAGTAGTAGTAGTAGTAGTAGTAGTAGTAGTAATAATAATAATAATAATAATAATGATAATAATAATAATAATAATAATAATAATAATAATAGTGAAGAACATGCTGCCGCTGCTGCTAACGATTGTGATGTCGACAGAGATACACAAAAAAAAAAAAAACGGCAAAAGATATTTTATGTGAATAAATAAAGAAATGCAAACTCCTATCGTCACTGAATATAATAAACTTTAGTATAATGAGAATAACATGGGACTGAAGTATCTGAAATCTTTTTTCCCCTCTGAGTTGTGCAAACCACTTTAATTTTGACATACAAAAATGCTCAACCCAAGAACTTTAATTGATAACAAGAAAAAATGAACTGTTTCGGGAAGCGAATACGTCAATTTCAAAACAAAGTTATAATAATTTTAGTAACGATGACGGTGAATGTCTTCTTTGAGAAGAGGAAAGGATTAAGACAGAAAAAGCGAGATCTAAATCTTTTAAATAAACAACTTTGTGTGGGTGTTTCAAAATTACTGGATAGTTTGAGCTAAAAAAATATAGCATATAAACAGTTTTTGACCCCGTGAAAACGATAGGCCTCCTGAGATTGCCCTAAATTGCTACAGAGAAGAAAACCAAATGAATATGCACCAAGAAAATAATGATTTATCTATTTATCTATACATATAAAAGGCAATCTGTGAGTCTGGGTGTGACTGTTCCCTATGCATGCCTACATTTTTTAGGCTACGCCATTCAAACTTTCTAGGAACACATATCTACAGGGAAGCCAGGTCGACACGTACATTTTGAGTTTAAATTCAGCAATTTTCCCTTTCGGACTTTGTGGCCAATGGACACGATTGTTTACATTTGCTCCGTAAAACATCTAAGATCTAAGATGATTATTGAATTACGTCACAGAAATCAAATCGCGACTAAAATATTTTTTATTAAAAGAAAAATGTGTTTTTTCAAACAAAAACAAAATATGTAAAATAAAAACTGGCATCTTCACCTACTGATGCTAATTTTTATTTTACATGTTTTTGTTTGAAAAAACACATTTTTTAAAAATTTCTTCTGTTTCAAAATTACGGGGAAAAATATTCACCTTTTTTTGTTGGCAAAATGAATTTTTAAAATTATGCTGGTTCTAAGCTGGTTCTCTAAAATTGGCTCATGTGAGCCGAAAGCTTAGAACCAGTATAATAAACAATATCCAAACGTTGGAAATTTTTGTCTTTATTTCTACCTGAAATTAAAGCCAGAATACGATGTTTAGAACGGCTCATGATTAAACATGATAGACATTCATTCTGTCATATTTACCAGTATTTGTTTCGAAAATTACCTGCTGCCTCGATTCACACACACACATATATATATATATATATATATATATATATGATGGATTCTCCCGTCGCGTTCAACGTATGAGGGTCCAACCTTTTTCCAGCAAGACAACCACACAGAGATTTGTTTATAGTGGTGAAGGCATTGTGTAGTACCATCCACACTTCTTGGAACTGCTGATAACAAACAATTGGTGCAGATGACTGCCACAAATCGCACGAACAGCAGACCTCAATTATTTAACCCATAATTGGAGGGAACGAACGGATTCATACCTTTCCCAAGGGTACTAGTGCGCAAGTGAATGCAGCGTGCTCGACTGAAATTGGAACTCGGCTCACCGATTTCCCCCTCCAAGCCGACATCCACCGCACCCCAACGCACATCCGTGAATGCTAACAGCACCTGGTATTCCCAAGTGGTCACCCACCTAAGTACTGACCAGGCTCAACGTTGCTTGATAATAATTCTGTAGCAGGTGGATATATATATATATATATATATATATATATATATATATATATATCCACCTGCTACAGAATTATTATTATTGTTATTGTGGTTTTAATTAGTTTAATCTTGATCATATTGCAGAGATTCTTTAGAAAAGTTTATGTTATATAGTTAGCAATCAGCGTTACACAAAGGCTTTTATTTCGTTCATTGTTGTCAATAATGTTGTTATCTTTTCAGCGGTCGTATATTCTCTATAATCTTCTCGTAGGATTGTCACTGAAATAATAGGGAAATTGGACATATCTTTGAAAGTGTTTCTGTGCTTATTTCTTTTTTGAGTTAATATTAGGGGTTGAAGATTCTTAGTGCTCTTAAATAGAATCTAAAAATTATCAAACTACATTTGATTTTCTTACTGTGGTAAAAATAAACATTCCTATCCATATTTGATTTATATATAATCCACATTCATATATATATATATATTTTTTTTTTTTTTTTTTTTTAATCATTTCACCCCGAGCAAGGCAGAAACGCCACTGATGTGCAGGGGGTTACATAAATGTAGAAAGATTAATTAGAAAAGAGTGAGGAGTACAAGCTAGTTAGAAAGGAACAATAGAAAACTGAGAAAGCAGGTGCAATGACAGGTACATGGGCGGAGAGAAAGGGAAGGTTATACAGGGGAGGGGAGAGAGCTAGAGGCCAGTGGTTAGTAGGTGAGTATTAACTTTGCTTTTAAATTTCTGGAGGTCGTAGCCGTCAGGAAAGCAAGAATACGGGAGTGAGTTCCACAGGCGGGAAGTGCGAGAGAGGAAGCTGCTGGAGTAGAATTGTCGTCTGCGTTTGGCTAACCTGACTGTGAATGGGTGGGACCCAGTTGCCAGTCTGGTTGAACGGGTAAACACCTGTTGAGGAGGCATCAGTGACTTAAGCTCATCCGAGCAGAAGCCATGAAGGTATTTATAGAAGAGACAGAGGGAGGCCACATTTCGACGATGGGAAAGTGGCTGCAGACGAGTCGCCAGATCAGAACCTATCACATTACAGACTCTCCTTTGGAGCTTGTCGAGAACACTGAGGAGAACGGCAGGGGCACCTGACCATAAATGGCAGCAGTACTCCATGCACGGACGGATGGTTGACTTGTATATATGCAGGATGGATTCAGGTGGAAAAAACATCCTGGATCGACATAGTGACCCAATCTTCTTAGCAGTAGATTTTGCTATGGATTCAATATAGTGCTTCCATTTGAGGTCTGAGGACAGGGTAAGTCCGAGGAGGCGTAGTGTATTACTCTCCGGGAGAATCATCTGGTCCATGCTTATGGGAGGCAGAAGAGGTTGCCTGTAATGGTTGACAGACAACAGCTTGGTCTTCGAGGAATTGAAGTTGACAAGCCACTTCTTGCCCCAGTTCACCACAGAGTGTAGATCCCGCTCAAGGTCAGCAGCGAGATTTTGTCTGTCCGCCACGACAGGTTTCTTACTGGAGCGGGAGTATATTGTAGTGTCATCTGCGTAGATGCCTACTTGGGACCTGATCTCATCTGGGAGGTCGTTGATGAAAATAAGGAAGAGCGTTGGGCCCAGGATAGAGCCTTGTGGGACACCAGCATTCGTGCTGTAGGACGAAGAGGCACGCCCATTCAGAACGACCTTCATTTTGCGGTTATTTAAGAAAGATTGGATTAGGTCAAGCAGGCGACCGGTAATACCATAACCGCGTAGTTTGCATAGGAGGCCAGGGTGCCAAACCCTGTCGAAAGCCTTGGAGATATCCAGAGCAACCGCGCGAGCCTCGTCAGACTCATCAAGGGCCTGTAGCATGTACTCCGTTACAGTAGTTAGCAGGTCGGCTGTGGACCTGTCAAATCGGAATCCATATTGCCTGTCGGAGAACAGTTTGTGGGCGGTGAGATGATGAACTATTTCAGCATTTATTATAGCCTCGAACACTTTCCCGAATATTGGTAGAAGACTGATCGGGCGATAGTTGGATGGGTCCGAGGGTTCACCACAGTTCTTAAAGACAGGAACGACTGAGGAGAATTTCCAGCATGCAGGAAAGCAGGATATATATATATATATATATATATATATATATATATATATGTGTGTGTGTGTGTGTGTGTGTGAGAGAGAGAGAGAGAGAGAGAGAGAGAGCACTTTTGTGCTTGTAAGTGAGGAAATGCTGAAAAATTCTTGGCGCAATTTATTTCATAAAATTTGTCAAAATCTACAATCAACATATATTTTATGAAGAAGGATTTCTTCTTCGAATCTAACATATTCAACACCTCTCATCTATCTATCTATATATATATATATATATATATATATATATATATATATATATATGGATAGGTGTAACTTTTTTCACAATTATATATGGATAGGTGTAAATTATTACAAGTAATCCTATGTGCAAAGCATTGATCCAGTGCATATTTTTAATCATTTCACCCCAAGCAAGGCGAAAATGCCACTAAAACGCAGAAAGTTATTAGTAGTAGAAGACAATGAGGATAAAACGTGAGTATAAAAGGGTAATAGAAAACATGTTTCAGGAAGACAAAAGATAGCAATAGGCGCTGCATTTACATTTTTAAAGATTTTAGGTTATAGATCAGAAATAATTTGGAATCAAATTCCACAATCGAAAAGTGAGAAAAGATAAACTTTAAAAATAGAATATACGATCGCATCTTTCTAGTTCAACCGTAAAATGGTGAGCTTTAGTTGTCAGTATAGTAACACGCTTATATTCACCAGAACAATTATCATGAAAATATTTGTAGAGAAAAGATGGAGGAGAGCCAAGACACGCCGGTGAGAAAGCAATGGTTACGTTATAAACTTTACTTTGAATTTTATCAAGAATCTTGAGATATATTTTAAGAAAATCAGACCAGTTATAGACAGACGAATGGTAGATTTATAAATGACACAAAATTACATTTTTCTATAATGGTTTTCTGATTTTCAAATTGTTTCGGTACCAACGTGAAATCGGTCGTTCAGGCTGTTTCATAATAATAGCTTTGAGAGAAGAAAAAACTTAGGCTAATATGGATGGCGCTACGCTCGGGAGTTCTAATTACGTAGCAGATTATTCTCACAGCAATGAGTACAAAGAACATCGGAGAATTTTACCAAAATAAAAGAATCCTTTACGGTAGGAAAACCTTAGTGCTTATCTGATGACCAAATTATGTAACATTAAATCTGCTCTTATGTAATTTGAAAGCAACTTCGCTAATTTTTATGAAATCATTAATATTCTATATTGAAGTGTATTTTTTCTTGTTGCTACTAATTTTTTCTAGGTGTCAGGCTAGAAGGGTGTGCGTTGTAGTGCAGTGGATATCGGCTCGGAACGAGAAACGGGGGAGCCGAGTTCGAATTTCAGTTGAATTCGTTGCATGTACTTACTCTCAAATAACATTATGGGTTAAATCACAGGACAGATTGGGTTCTACACCATTGGTCGGCAACCAGTCTATCGCAGAAAGCAATGGCAACCTAGTGCGGGAAAATCTTCTGCCCAGTCAGTCATGTTTCTTTCGAGACATGATCGCCCAAGCGTGTATCACGTATGGAACTTAACTGACTGACTATCAGGCTCCACTAAACTAAACTATCAGGCCCCACTGAACAAAGTCAGTAACCTGAGCCTACTTACTCCGCTATGCTCTTGCTGTAAGCAATAAAACATTAAAAGCATCGATTTTATTCACTAGCCCCATATACGTATTTCTTTACAAATAAAATGCCTCGATTCAATCTAAAGTTTAAAGTATTCTTAAATAAAATAAAATAAAATAAAATCGGTTATTATATTTCACACAACAATATATGCGTTGAGAATGTATCCAAAAATGTTTTATCATTTACCAAGATCTATTTGCTTAATATTTTATCTATTTTCCAATTATTGAAATACTTTTCAGTATATCTGAATCAAAATTACCGATACACTCCCAGAAGCTCATGCTTTGTTCTGTTTTTGTTTAAGTACCAAAGCCCATCGAAAGAAGAAATGCATTAGGAAATTACATTCAAAAGCCTCTAATATCTCTTCATCCACAAGGAAAAGTGAAATTCCCCAAAAATATATGACCGCAACAAAAATAACAACCTTATCCATAATAATAAATTAAACAGGAACAGATACATAACATTACCTACTAACTCCATAATATCCACTATACAGAACAACTCTAAACATCTAAATAGTCACAACTATTTCCAAATCCATTATGGATATAATCGGAATTAAAAACAGTCATCACATTAATAATTCACAAAAAGGTATGCATAAAATAAATTGATAAATGTGTTACTCACTATACACTTGGGAAGCATACAGAGATTTTTAAAAATCGTTTCTATAAACAAAAAAGGGACCTCATAAATAACAATTTAACAAATGCACTTGTCATAGACAGAAATAAATTCGACCACAATTTTGATCTGAAATCTGGTATGCTCATCCAAAAAGACAATCATGAGAAAGCAGCGTGAAACGTATTTGATGGGCAAATGGCTGGCGGAGCGGAAGTGATTCTAAGTGAAAAATATTTAGAGCGACGAGGGACAGAGACAAGTGGAATTCAATGATCGCCTGCGTCTTGAAAGAACACGGCACATGAAAAGTACTTTTTAAAATTTCGTATTTTCTACGAGTGGCATTTGGTTCTGGGTATGGCCGTAAACTGCATCCGGCAGCAAGACTTCTGGTTGTGAGGATCATAGCATTACCTCTTAATTGTTGTTGTTCCCAGTTCCACCCTGACCCAGAATGGTAGCACCTGTTAGAGTCCCAGCTGTGGGCAAATATTTAACCCCTAAAATGGGGTCAAAACACTATGAAAGTATAAAAATAGCATTTTATAGAGATATATATATATATATATAAATATACTTTTATGAAAAAAATATTTTTGAAGGAAAATATTAACAACAATACAGTTTTGATGAAAAAAATATTAACATAGCACATTTTTGAAGAAGAAAAATATTACCAGAAATACATTTTTGAATACAAAATTAGAAAATATTTTCAGTTTCTAAAATAAAAAATTTCATCAAAATGTGACTAAATCAACCTTCTGACTATAATTGAACATTAAAAAATACTATAAAACACTACTTTTTTGGCATTAAATAACCAACAGAGGTTAATATGACGTTAAACAAAACTCACTCACTCTACAGGTAACATCTAGTATTTAGAGAAACACGGGCCAATGGATTCCCCATACAAAAACTCATTACTTTGGGTGTAGATATTGAAATTATAGTCGTAGTACAAGCATGCAACAAATTTTGAAGATATTAGATTTTATGGATGGAGGTGGAATGGAATTATTTTTATACACAGAGTTAAATATTATGCCGTTGGTTTCATTGACATTGAGGTTTGTAAAACAAAAATCGACGTTGTGTGACGCTAACATACATCACATCAATTCAGATCGCCTACGTCCTGAAGGGACAGGGCACATAGAAGAAGAAGAAGAAGAAGAAGAAGAAGAAGAAGAAGAAGAAGAAGAAGAAGAAAAACTACACAACTAAACCAAGGTTCTTAAGCGAAGCAAGTCTAGATAAATTAAAGCGATTTTGTCAAAGATTTATGAAAGTAATCAAATCACAGTGAATAAATATTATTTAATTATAATGTGTTTTGATGCTGTCAAACATAATTTCTTAAGTCAATGTCTCTATTTGATCTGAGATCAGATTTTATAGACTGGCGTTGCTATTGGATAAAAGCGAAAAATTTCCCAAATAACAAGCATATCCCATGAAGACTTCCAGCAGACACCATAAGAATTGAATGAATAGCGCATGTATATAGAAGGGAAATTATAATCAAGGGATATAATTTCCACATAGCCTTGAACAAATGCTAACAAATAAATTACAACCAATCCTAGAAAGAGCGATATGAGTTACTCGATGTGATCTTCTTCTTCTTCTTCTATGTGCCCCGTCCTTTCAGCGCGTAGGCGATCACGGTTCTCCACGTCTCCCTATCCCTTGTGGCTCTTAGTATGTTTGCTCCTGTTACACCTCGCAACCCCCGTTCCGTCATCCACCTGATCAGGCCCAGCAAATATGTTATCCGCTGCCTTCTTCTGTCTCTCTTTCCTTCTATCTGGCCTGTCAGTATCAGGTTCTCCAAGCTCTCCTTCCTTAATGCGTCTCCCAGGAACTTCAGTTGTCTCTTCCTGATGCTCAGTTTTAATTTCCTTTTTGTTGCCATTCTTTCCAGCGTTGCTTGCATCCTCAGTCCACGATCAGTCAATTAAGTGCCATACGTGATACACGCTTGGGCGAACATGTCTCGAAAGAGACATGACTGACTGGTAGTTTACCATTGCTTTCTGCGGTAGACTAATTGCCGACCAAGGCTATAGAACCCACTCTGTCCTGCTATTTAACCCATAACTGGAAGGAAGAGACGGATTAATACCTTTCGCGCGTAAGTGAATACAATGGATTCAACTGGAATTCGAACTCGGCTCCCCGGTTTCTCGTTCCGATATCCACTGTACCACAACGCACATTCCTTAAAAACAGTTTAAAAAGTTTACATTCATCCGACACAACACTGTTTAGTAGATAAATGCTGAATGCTTCCTGTGCGCAAAAGATTGTTCGATCCGATACGAGTACCATTAACGTAAAGAACCATATATATATATATATATATATATATATATATACTAGCGTCAGAAGATTTTACGTGTCTCAGTTGCATCACGGACACGTCGGGAATGTTGCTCTTCCAGTGTTTCTGCTTCGCGTGCCGCACGTATTGTAAACAACATTATGTTTGTTTTGGTTTCAAAATTACGGGATAGAATATTTACATTTTTTGTTGACTAAATGAATTTAACATAAAAATAATAATTATTTATTGCGTTATAGCTTTTTTTTTTAATTTTATTTTCTGAATTCTGAAATATGAAATCTTAAAATAAGTAAAAAGATAACTAAATGTGACATTGTAAACAACATTGTGTTTGTTTTGGTTTCAAAATTACGGGGAAAATACTTACATTTTTTGTTGACTAAATGAAATTAAAATTAAAATAATAATTATTTATTTTCTTAAATCTTTATTTTTTAATTTTATGAAGAACAGTATCATTCTGAAACATGAAAATTTTTATGTAGATATAATGCTTTTATAAACCATTAACAGAATTATAATATTAATCTCTACTCTGTACCGAGCACTCCTATAAAAGTAAATATTTTAATATTGCCTTTTAATCTACTTGTTCTTTCACTTTCTTATACTATATATATATATATATATATATATATATATATATAATATAATATAATATATATATATATATATATATATATATATAGACGTATGAAAAGAAAATATGGCATCTCGTTTGGGAGTTAAGTGTACACAGGCGTACATTGTCTTTATGCATAGGTGTATATAAAAAGTTGCTCGTATACTTATATATATATATATATATATATATATATATATATATATATATATATATATCCGAGTGGGTACAGAACGAAGAAATAATTTTTTCTGTCCAAAACATTAATTTAAAACAGTGCTCGATATATACATATATGCGTGAATCCGCTCCTCATAGAATTGCGAGTGTGAGAGCACAATAATTGTATGTGGATATAAAGAGATAAATGTAGGCATGAAAAACACATTAATGAGCATATATAAGTATGGACGTGAGGATATATGTAAGTATGAAAATATATGACTATTTTGGGAGTATGTGTGAGAATTACTAGGATAATAATATATATAAAACTATTTATATGCGCGGAAATCCTGTCTTTATGAAATGTATATATGTGAGTATACGAACGCAAGATCTGTACGTAGACATGAAAAAGTGTAGGTCGGTATGTATGTATAAGCATAAACACAGTCACATTTGTAAGTATATGTGGGAATGTACGCATATGTATATATGGATATAAGTTAGTGTACATGGGTGGGTTAATTTATGGGGTTACAAATACACACGTATCCACGGAATTAGAAGTTTCTTTAAAGGTCAGCATCTTCACGACCGCTCTGAATACCCCCAGCGGATCTGACGTCAATGCCTAAATCCTGACTTTCTTTTCCTTTTCTCTTTTCCTTCTTCTAATTTTATTTTTATTTTTATATTTTTATCTTTCTCTTCAATTGAAGAAAATGCTTATTCCGTCAAATTTTTTTGTACCAAATGGAAGGAATATTGTGTGGTCTGATGTAATAAGCTAATTAAGCTTATTGAAATGAATTATAATTCACAACCAATTTAAATGACGTGTTGAGTTTTTCTTTATAAATTGATCATATTGCTCTGGATAACATCCATTGAGCTCTCTATATAGATATAACACTTAATATTTTATATTAAGTTAATCTTGTTGGATTATCCTCACCGTTTACGGACACACACACCCACAAACACACCCCCATATATATATATATATATATATATATATATATATAGTGTATCGAGGCAGCAAATAATTTTCTAAACATATACTGTTAAATATAAGAGACAATGAATGTCTATTATGTTTAATCATGAGCCGTTCTAAACATCGTATTTTGGCTTTAATTTCAGTTGAAATTAAAGACAAAAATTCTCCAACATTTTGATAATTTTTTATTAAGTTGTTTCTAAGCTTTCGGCTCAAATGAGCCATCTTCAGAAAAGTTATAAATACGCTGATGGTGGATTTTTTGTGTTATCGTCCTCATGTGAGCCGAAAGCTTAGAACCAACTTAATAAAAAATTATCCAAATGTTGGAGAATTTTTATTTTTGTTTTCAATTGAAATTAATGCAAAAATACGATATTTAGAACGGCTCATGATTAAATATTATAGACATTCATTGTCTCTTATATTTAACAGTATATGTTTAGAATATATATATATATATTATTATTATTATTATTATTATTATTTACGTGATCGTTACGTGATTGCAGCAGCACGATTCCTCTAATAATACCAAAAGGTGGTCGACTATGTTTGTTTTCTGGCGATCCGTGATTCAATTCAAATTTCGATAGCGCCACTTTATTCCTATACCTCTTTGAGATGACTTCCTCTGGAGTCTATATTATTCAGCTTCGGTTCAATATTTTAAAATTTTGTTGCTGTTCTTTTTCTCTTACCGTAAAACCTTGACTGAACAATTTTTGATGGCCAGATTATGTCCAACGTGGCAAAGAATATTTCCATAGGTACCACTTTTCAGAAACTTTCTAAATCAGCTAATATTCGTTTTAACTGATTAAGGTGCCGCTTATGTTCCCACATTTGTCCCAGTACCATGTATGTCATTTTGTCGATCTGTTTTTTATAACATCTTCCCAAAATTCTTTTCCACGTTGATAAAGTTTAAAAAACATTTTATCTTCAGATATGAAATATTTAATTATATTGTTTTTTCTTGGTACTCTCGCCTTACCTTCTGGTAGGAATTTATTAAAAACGTACTTAATCTTCCTGGCGAACGTCAACTCTGCAGGATAATTTTTTATTAAGTTGGTTCTAAGCATTCGGCTCACATGAGTCATCTTCAGTGAGGTTATAAGGACGGTATATATATGATAGATAGTTGTTTTTTGTTTAATTATTTACGCATGAAAACCTTTCAGTAGAGTTTTAAACAGAAAGCATATTGTTCCTGTTTGTTTTGTCTAGCTGCTCACGTGGAAGGCATTCTAGAACTTGATAAATAGTTTCACAAGAACATGCATGGTTAAACACGCTGACACACAGAGTTAAGTGTATGCACTTAAGTAAAAATCAGAACTAGCACAAAATAAGGAAATGAATACATAGAATGCGTCTGTAGAAATACTTACAAATTATCACAACAAGCCGATGCTTGCAGCAAAAGACATGTTTTTCTATCTTTGCACGTTAGGAAGAATCAAGTATAAGCGTCTAATATATATATATATATGTTTGTATATTAAACGCTTCTACTTATACTGTGTAAATTATCAGATAGTTACCAGTTTAGTGTTGGGTTTATATTAAAAAAAATTGCGTTACTGACGAGGAAAGCTCCGTCACTCAAGAAAAATCAGGGTGAGTTCCACGTCAGTTGGTGCATGTTTACGTTGACCACCAAATCTACGATTCCGACCTTCAACAAGTCTTTCAGATTGTGGAATGACACTTGTGCTTGAAAAAGCCTTGCTGGATCACTCTGGTTACAGTTTTGTCTCTCACAAGAACAACTTCATATTTCTGTTTGTTCCACAAAAACTTGAACTGAATTATACGGCACTATCATTATTAATCTTTAATAATGATAAACTTTATAAAGTGTCTGTCAGTTAAGGGCCATACGGGATACACGTTTGGGTAATCATGTCTCGAAAGAGACATGACTGAAGGGGTAGAAGATTTTCCCGCAGTAGGTTGGCCTTACTTTTTCTGGCGTACTGCTTGCAATCAAAGGGTATAGAACCCAGTCTACCCTGTTATTTAATCCTCAGAGGTTAGAAGCGACTGATTAATATCTTTCCGAAGGGAATTGGCGCGTAAGTGAATGTAACGAATTTAACTGGAATTCGGATTCGGTTCTCCGATTTCTCGTTCCAATATCATATCGATGTAAAGTTTACTCTTCTAAAAGTGAGTGATTCTGAGATGGCTGTTAAATTTTAATCATATCCTGGAACTGCTGGTCGAGCCTGACCGTTCTTACGGCTTCTGAGCACTTAGAATATTTTAGCCACGAACAAAACTTTACTACCACAGGACTTCAGCTCGTTCCTGATATATCCACTTAAAAAAAAATACTATATTTGATGACTAGATGTACAAACACTCCGTGCCTATTTAATTCCTCTGTCATATTAAAATAGACATGTTAATGCTCTCGATTCTCGAAAATGAATATGCTAAGATTTGTCACACTTGCACTAAAAATCAGTTCGTTCGTTTCCCATTGATGACCCTCTACGCTATATATTCGAATTCTAGTTGAATTCCTTGCATTCACATAAACGCAAATACCCTTAGGAAAGGTATTAATCCGTCTCTTCCCTCCAGTTATGGGTTAAATAACAGGATAGACGGGGTTTTATAACCTTGGCTGGCAACCAGTCTACCACAGAAAGCAATGGCAACCTACTGCAGGATAATCTTCTACCTAGTCAGTCATGTGTCTTTCGAGACATGATCGCCCAAGCGTATATCACGTGTGGCACTTAACTGACTTACTGAATACAATAGTTGGAAACATAATTAAGGCTTCCAATGGGTATAAAATGGGGGATCGGTTTTCTATTGTTAAGAAGTAATAAACTAATCCCCCACTAATTACCGCTTAATAATATAATACATCTCTTTCCCTTCTAGCTATGAGTCAAATAACAGGACGGATTGGGTTCTATAGCCTTGGATGGCAACCAGTCTACTGCAGAAAGCAATGCCAAGTTACTGTGGGATAATCTTCTGACCTGTCAGTCATGTGTCTTTCGAGACATGATTACCCAAAGTGTGTATCATGTATGGCACTTAACTGTCTGACTGATTGACTGACTGACTATATATATGATAAGGTCATTCAGGGGTCGAAATTTATATATATATATATATATATATATATATATATATATATATATAAATTTCGACACCTGAATGGCCTTATCAGGGAATTGTATGATATATTATGCTGCACGTGTTAATACAGATGCAGAGGCGAGGATGTCTTTGGTTTATCAATGTTTGTAAATTTGTTTACAAATCAGGTGGTTGAAAGGTCACTCAAAGCATGTGAAGGGCACAGTCTATCTTACTACAAAATCTGGTGAAATTTAGTAATATTCAAATATTATTTTTTATAAATCTTCTTTGGATTGTGGTTAGATTGTTATTGTATGAGGTAAACATTCGGGCTGTATTTTTTCAAAGCTTGAAACGATGGGTTTAACCGTTTTTCTTTTAAATTTTTCAACATATGTGTTGTTGTATATGTTGAGTTGGAAAAAAATTAGTTATTCTTTCAGGAAAGGCTAGATTGAGATAACAGCTGGGCGTAGATTGATCATTTGATAATAATCGATGACGTCAATCTCTAAAATTTTCATTCCAAATAAATTTTCTTTTTTAATGAGCGTGCTATTTTTTAGGTCAAAACTGTGGTCGAATTTATTTTTGTGCTTTTTTAAAATTATCATGTATTTTCATTTTTTGAAGTTTTCTTTTTTTAATTTCTGTATTTCAGAAAGTCTTGCGTCACATAAGGAGAAGAAAGAAAACAACATTTTATAGAGCAACTGCAACATTAGATTAGGTTAATTGACAAAAGATGGACGAGAATGATGGACTTTAATTTTAAAAATAATTTTAGGCGTTGCTCCATATTATTTTGTGTTTCGTCTTTATTTTCCGAAACTAATAAAACTCTTTGCTAGTAAAGCGCTCAATATTAAGAACAAGTGGGTTAATAATATACAAATCAAAATAAGTGATACTAAAAAATAATTTATGACTTGAAGTTGCGCATGAATTACTCCGCTCATCAGGAGGTTAGATAAATCAACTGAATTTATTAACAGATGCTGTATGTTGCTTAAAGTACGTTACTTTAAAGTCTAAATCTTTTATATGTTTGTTAATAAAATTCATACGATTTATCTAGACCCCTGATGAGAGGATTAATTTGTGGGAAACTTGAAACCAGCACACAAGTTTTTGAACACTTTATTTTAATTTCTTTAATCTCATTCTTCTTTCCTTTTCTCCCTCTATGTATTCGTCTCTCTATTTCTGAATGTATGTATGCATGTATGTATGTATGTGTGTGTGTGTATGTGTTTGTGAGTGCGAGCAAAAGCGTGTATGTGTGTGTGGGGAGGATTCCATGTATATGCTCACGTGGGTGTGAGTGCATGTATGCGCTTGCGTGCGTGTGGCGTGGTGTAGTGTGGGTGTGTATATATGAATTAATGTTTCATTAATAAAGCTCGTTAAATTTATCACAAAACTATTCTTCTAAGACTTATACACATTTTTCCCGCAATCGGTATTCAGAAATACTTATGCAGAATATTTTAATGTGTCTTAATTTCTGGAAGATTTCATCACACACACTCACACACACACATTTTTACTAATGTTCACACAATATAAGGCCCAGGAGCCACTCAAGATAAACCGTTACTGGGTTATAACGGAAAAAAATGAAAAGCGTTAATATATAGTTGAAGTACAGGGTGGGGCAGAGCAACTTGCTTATTTGAATTTAGCGCCCTGAAGCGATGGTTGCTCCGAGGATAGTGGGGAGCGGTTTAATCGACAGTGCGGGGTTGAAAATTTGTTCCAGCGGAACGGTACCACAGCACACACAGCGCGGGTGTTAATAACAGTTTTGCAGTTGAACTTTTCCGGACACCTCATCTCTTTGAGGGGCGATTTGCATTGGCCAACACAGTCCACTGATTTATCACCCTGTGGCTATTTTATATGGGACTACCTGAAGTCAATTGTTTACAACGATCGTCCTAACACTCTGGCTTACCTGAAGAACAACATTCGTCAAGCTGTCGCCAACATACCCACCGATATGATGGAAAGAGTTGACTGAAACTTCAGAGTACGTTTAACCCAGTGTATTGAGCAGAATGGATGCCATCTGACTGATGTCATCTTTAAAGCTTGTAAAACATAAAATTGAAATCTTGTAATTGATGCTGTTTAAAGAATTACATGTATATCTGCATGACTTTTGTTTAATTTGTTATTCCAAATAAGCAAGTTGCTCTGCCCCACAATGTATGTAAGCATCAAAGACACAGAAATGATTCTACATACATATCATGCTCATTTCACTATCCTTCTCATATATATATATATATATATATATATATATATATATATATATATATATATATATATAGGGTGGGGCAGAGCAACTTGTTTGAATTTGGAAAGAACCTTCATAGTACAATTTATACAGTGTATTGAGAAGAATGGACGCCATCTGACGGATGTCATCTTTAAAGATTGTAACACATAAAATTTAGATGTTGTAATTGATGCTATTTAAAGAATTACTATATATATATATATATATATATATATATATATATTCTCAATGGCAAGAGTATATGTACACTGAGTCGAGTCCATTATCATACACAAAAAAGGGGAGATTTCACAACACTAATATAAAACGTTGACTTTTTAGACATAACATTAAACATATTTTTTATTCGTTTTCAACCTTATATGAAAAATAATGCTAACCCAATTTATATAAACCTCTGTTCTAATCATCCACCATCAGTTATCAAACATATTTGATCATCGGTTCAACATACACTCCGCTAGCAAAAAAATATTTGAAAAACATAAAACAATTTACGATAAAATTCTTAGGCATAATGAGTTTCGATTTCTGAGATTAGTTTTGTGGAAGAATATAGTTGTTCTAGAAAGAAAAATACAACCAGAAAATCATATGGTATAATCCTCCATTTAATCAGTTAGCTAATATTAAACTGGGACATAAATTTCTTAAACTAATTAATAAACATTTCCCTAAAAATAACCTTTTAAGCAAAATTTTCAATAGAAATACTCTAAAATTTTGTTATAGTTGCTCTAATAATTTAGAAAAAAATTATTAAATTACATAACAATCAAAAGTTAAAATTATATAACAATAATAATAGTAATTCTACTACAATTTTAATATGCTTTGTAGTAAACATTTATGTAATTGTAAAAACCCCAACCAAAGCCTCTTATCTAGTAAATGATTAACTAAATCACTTGTCTACATGCACTCTATCTTATCAATAGAAAATACTAGTGTTACTAAAGTTTATATTGGTAATACAATGAATTTTTGTAAAAAGCGTTTGTACAATCATCTCTCATCTTTTACTGATATGGATAAACAAAATATGATATCACTTTCTAAATATTTTTGAAATTAAAAGAAGAGAATAAAACACCTAAAGTTAAATGGAAAATTCTCAAATACGCTAGAATATCTAGATCACTGAATGAACCATGTTTTCTTTGTTTTCAAGAAAATGTAGAAGTTAAGTAAATGAAAAGTGACATATTAATAAATCAAAGGTATGAAACTACAGTAAATTGTAAACATATTAAAGAATTAAACTTACAATCCTGTGAGGATTACAAAATCTAAAGTATGAAACTCGAGCAACTGTAAACTTTTTACATTATTACCCTTACTATTTTGATGATCTACTTTTACCATATGATCTCTCTTCTTATGTTACTTTATTTTTATTTTAAATTTTTTAATGAATTTACTGCCTAAAATTTTACTTTTGCTTTAACTTTTAATATTAATTTTATTTTAATTTCCTTTTATTTTAATTTTCAATTTAATTTTAATTTATTTTATTTTATTTCTCCATTTTATTATATTAGCTCAAATGGATTTATCCCTTCGTTTTATGTTTTATGTTTTATGTTTTCATGTTTTATGTTTTATGTTTTATGTTTTTATGTTTTATGTTTTATGTTTTATGTTTTATGTTTTATGTTTTCATGTTTTATGTTTTATGTTTTTATGTTTTATGTTTTATGTTTTTAAGTTTTATGTTTTTAAGTTTCTTCTCATTTACATTTTATGAATAATTTCTTTATGTATGTGGTTTCATCATTTTTTTATGCCAAGGGATTTAGCTTGAAATAATGTAACTGATGTCTGTATTTGTCTGCAATTCACTTCCGGACAAAATTTAAAAATTCTCTTTCTTAACCGTTTCTATTTTCTCTCCCCTTTCTTACCTCTATAAATTTCCCCACTTTTTCCTCTTTATTTTCCGCTTCACTTTCTACCTACTAATTTTGTATAGTTCCTTTTCCCTTATAGAAGTATAATTTTTTTAATGTCAAAATATTTTATCCCAGACTCTATGTAACCGATATCAATATCTACCCGCTTCCTGACACCCCCTGTATTCTGTCACTCTTTCTCATAATTATTGCTTTTACTAATTTATTATTACTATTACATCATCTTCTAATTGTCTGTATTGATTATAGTATTCCCTTGTGAAAAAATGGATAATGTAATTTTTAGTAGTATATCTTAGTCAGGAGAATTATTGTTTTATTTGCCTACGACATTATCGACCAGTTTCTCCAGTATCCGTATTAACTCTAATGTCGCGAGATATATTATCTGCTACGGTGTCACCTCAGTATTTTTTAATATTGTAATTTCTAATTTCTAATTGGCTGTTGACTGAAATAAATGTTGATGAAAGTAAACAAAGAGCGCCATTTTAGGTAAATTTAGACGGCCGGCCCTTTCAGGGTTAAGGGTAAACATACATGAAAGTACAAATCTCTTCCACGCATCACACATCAACGGGTATTAACATCTACTGCATACACTTATTATTTCCTTTGCGTGTAAGTTCGCAATTACAGTTATCATTAATAAGCTATATAAAAATAACAGATTTAAATTGAATGAAATTGCAAGCGTAAATGAGATTTTAATCTTTTATGTAATAGAAAACAGATTAGTAAATATTTTTAAAATCCCAAAACGTTACCCGAGTAGAATACTTTTTCTTTAAAAGGGAAATAAACAGAGAGATTAAATGTTATTCAAGTTTTGTAAGAGTTCAAATATGAATTTCTAATCAAGCCAGATTTGAAAGCGTAAAAATAGAGAAATATTATCTGTACCGAAGTTGTTGCAAGTAAATATTTGTCGGTTATCAAAACGCATGCGTGAAAGAGATCTTTCTGAAACTGTTTCCCCACCTGTTTTTCTTACGGCTTCATGTCCATTAAATTAGCATTGAGAATTTAGTCGATCGAATATTTGGACAATACATAAAAAGTGCGTTCACAGTTATATATATATATATATATATATATATATATATATATATATATATATAAACTTATTTATAAATGGAACTTTGTCTCTGTGTGTATGTGTGTGTGTTTGTCTGTGTGAGTGTGTGTCCGTTACTTATAGACTCCGAAACGGCTGAAACGATTTTCTTGAAAATTTACACAGTTGTACTATAAGCGTCTGCGAGTGTTCTTAGCTAGGTTTTGTGTCGAGGTACCCCCGATAAATATCGAAAATCGATAATCGAAAAAGACGGGTTATAGAAGGTTTAGTCCGATTTTAGTCAAATTTGATACACTCATAGAAAAAGACATAAAAACGATATTCAGAAGTTTCAAGGTTACAGTTCTTGCAGAAAATCGATAATATATATATATAAAAGGCAAGATGTTTGTGTATGTGTCTGTTTACCTGGCTGTATGTCTGTATTTTTTCAGCACTTTTATTTTAGTTTTTGCTTTGGGTTTGGCTCTAAGTAGTTATAATTGTAGCTCTTAGTCTAAGTCATGATACCATTTACTCAGAGGACTTATTTAGCTTTCAAAATTCAGTTTACGACGAAAAAAACTTAATTGAAATCGATACCAGGAGATTTGACTTACATCCATTCATTTTTCTGTTAGTCTACGGTTTCGCTTTAACTGGAAACAGCTTTGCTTCTTAGTCTTTCGTGCCAACGTGCAAAGAGTCTGAGCTCCAGGACCATGGATTAGTTTTAAAACTTTCCTTACACCCCAGCAAGGCCGGGCTATACTGCTAGTATATATATATATATATATATATATATATATATATATATATATATATATATATATATATATTGTTTTAGAACATGTACATTATTTTTTAATATATGTCCTCGACAATCAAATGTTTTTTTCAACGTTGGGCACCCAACGTTGAAACAAAAATATGATTGTCGAGGACATATATGAAAAAATAATGTACATGTTCTAAAACATAATTTATAATAAATATTCACAGCTCTATACATCATATATCAAACACTTCTTTTTTTTTTTAATCATCTCACCCCAAGCAAGGCATTCCACTGCCACTATTGCGCATGGGGCTACATAAGAGAAGGTAAAGAGAAGGAGTGGTTAGACATATGGAATGTCAGGAGGAAGGTGACAGATGAGTAAGGATAGCGAGGATGAGGGTTAGGCAGATGGGAAGAGTGCTAGATAGAATGGGAGCAGGTTAGTGTGTTAGGAGGTGTCTATTGACCTTACATTTAAACTCCTGGAAATTGTAGCCGTCGGGGAAGCAATCGTTTGGAAGAGAATTCCACAGTCGGGAAGTGCGAGGAAAGAAACTGTTGGAGTAGAAGTTACGGCTGCATTTTATCGGTTTCACTGTAAAAAGGTGGGATCTAGTTGCTCATCTAGTATCTCGTTCAAATTCGTATTTAGGGGGCACTAGTGATCTAAGTTCATCGGAGCAGAAGCCGTGAAAGTATTTATAGAAAAGACACAGGGAAGCCACGTCGCGCCGGTGGGAGAGAGACTGCAGGCGGTCTGCCAAATCGGTATCTATCACATTACAGACCCTCCTCTGAACCTTATCGAGAAGCCCGAGGAGAACAGCAGGGGCACCCGACCAGATATGGCAGCAGTATTCAATGCACGGGCGGATGGTAGATTTATAAATGTGCAGGATAGATTCAGACGGAAAAAACTTCTGGGCCCTACACAGAGAACTAACTTTCATAGCAGCGGATTTAGCAATGGATTCGATATAGTCATTCCATTTGAGGTCCGCTGAAAGTGTGAGACCAAGGAGGCGCAGTGTTTTACTCTCTGGGGAGGCAAGCCTGGTCCATGCTAATGGGAGGTAGGTGAGATTGTCGATGATGGTTAATTGAGAGTAGCTTCGTTTTAGAAGCATTAAAATTTACTAACCATTTCTTACCCCAGTCCAATATGGATTGGAGGTCTTTTTCAATCTCGGCTGCGAGGTTAGCTTTGACGCCTACACCAGATTTTTGTAGGAGGCGAAAGTAAACTGTGGTACTTAACTGACTGAATACATATTTCACCGCGTTCTGATGTTATTATCACTGCTCGTCAGACATAAATGGTACACAGTTGGTCTTTAAAATATCCCTCCACAAAAAATTTATTTTATTTTATTTTACATAGACGCTCACATGTCCATATTAGAATAGACATTTGTAACGGTTATTTACGAAAACTTCTCGCTCATTCGAGAATGACCCCAAAGAGAGAGGAAAGCAAGGATAAAGAAAAGATAGACGATTGATTAACGTAAGAAAGAGAAAAGAAGAGAAAAATAAAAAAAGAGAAAAAATAAATATAAACTTTGGCAATAAATCATATAAGTTTACATACAATAATAATTATAACAAAGCAAATAATGTAAGGTTTACGGCCATGTCACTTTGAATACACCGGTTCTCGCTCGATCACCGAAGTTGAGCCTGGTCAGTACTTAGATGGGTGACCGCTTGGGAATACCAGGTGCTGTAAGCGTTTAGGGATGTGCGTTGTGGTGCAGTGGATATCGGCTCGGAAAGAGAAATCGGTGAGCCGAGTTCGAATTCCAGTTGAATACCCTGCATTCACTTGAGCATTGATACCCTTGGGAAAGGTATTAATCCGTCCCTTCCATCCAGTTATGGGTTAAATAACATGGTAGGACTTGGGAACCCTGCCCTTAGAAACAAACAAATCCTAATGAATCTTGATACGCGAAAAGAAAAAAAGTATTACTAGACGCAAAAACTTATATAAAAATAACAGTAAACTGTTGAAAGAAAAAAGTATTACCAACAATAAATAAATATAATTTAGTTGGTAATAAATGACGCGCCGTGGTTGATATGCCATAAAACAACCAAATAACATAATGTCGGTAAATTTGTTATTAAAATGGTTCTGATTAATTCTGTTTAATAACAATAAAATAGTATTGTTTTTTTCTTTTTCTTCTTCTTCTATGCGTCATGTCCGTTTAGGACTTAGGCGGTCATGACCTTCCATATCTCCCTAACCCTGGTAGCTTTTAGCACACTTTTTCTGTTGCTCCACCCAAACCCCTCTCTGCCATCTACCAACTCAGGCTCTTTTAACTATGTTATCCGCTGCTTTTTTTTTCTCTCTCTCTCTCTCTCTCTTTCCTTTTATCTGTCCTGTGAGTATCAGATTATCCAAGCCTTTCTTCCTCATCACATATCCTAGGAATTTCAGCTGTCTTTTCGTGATGCTCAGGATAAATTTACTTTTCGTTTTCATCCTTTCTAAAATATCATCATAGTCCATGATATTCGCTGCCATAGCATTTTATTATTATTAACCAGAACCATTTTAATAAGAAATATCTGGACTGTTGGTTAATTACTTTGTCTTAAATGTAATTGTAAGTAACTGAATAGTAACTTTATTGCCACCAACTTTAATGATTTATAAGCAACAGTCGTCATTTGGGGTTAGTCATTATTGGTCAGATATTAATTATTCTATTACAATATGTTCTAAAGACTTCGATGGTTGCCTTTGCTCGAAATGACAAGTCATCATGACCGAAAATGTGAGTGTACAGGCCTTGTTATCTAATGAACACACCAGATTGTGTGATCTCTCTAAAAACTGCAAGGTACGCTCAGAATAGTTGCAATTTTAATCACCGGTTGGCTGTGTAGGTGTTAAAAAATGCAAAAATGTCTGGGTAGGCGTTTACAATAGGGATTAAAGCGTTGTCATCGAAGAAGGGCGTACAAAAAAGCAAGAAACCAGACATTAATTATCATACTCTTCCATGAATATCATCGTTTATATTCTTCAATTTCTCCATTGTCTCACTTGGTTTTAAACGCTCCAGTGATTTTTCAAGTCGAAACAATAGAAGAGAGATTGATTAGATTTACAGAGTGCCAAGGAGCAAATATTAACATGTAAACAACTAGAGTAATGTGTCTGTGCAGGGACCATCACCAGGGATTAGAGACTGAAGGATGCCTGTAAATTTTATAATATTCTTCTGTTTGGTCAGAGTAAAAGACTTTAAGATCGATTTTTTAGGTTAAAATCTTGAAGAAAATAATTGATAATGCTTATTTTTTTATCTTATCCATTGAATTTTTGTGTGAATGTAAGCACACTACCTTAAATCGTTTATTCTTAAAAAAAAACATCTTCATTAAATTGAGGTCTTTGTTGCTCTCAAATGCAGTTTTGAAGTGTTTATAAAAGATCATATTAAATTTTGACAAAATTAAAAGGAAATTGCAGATGGCTTTGTTGTTGTTGCTTTTCAAATTTAGGTGATGTGAACTTTTACATGAAACCGTCATTTAAAGAAGTGTTCACGGGTCTACATACATACACAAGCAGAATCAAATTTCTTATTTTAGCGTAAGCTATTAGATTTACGCACAAACATATACAGACAGACACAAACACAAGCGAAAACACATTAGCACACTCACATGCATATACAGTACTGTGCAAAAGTATTAGGACTATTTTATCTTTTATGAGGCATCAAAATAAAGTTTAAAGTCACCCCTGTCCTGACACTTTAGTACACTACTGGTAGTGTGCAAAAGTATTAGGACATGAGTGATTTTCCTAAAAACCTCACTGAAATTCAAATACAGGGTGAAAATCCAAGTAAATTGCTAATAAATATTGATTATTTAAATCTAGGTGTAAAAGAAATGTATTAAAAAGAAGTTATATTTAATTTTCCTATTTTCTATTAAACAAGTTATGTTGAAACTACTCATTATTCTATTATCCTTGGATATGACTGACTTTTTTCTTATTTATCCCTCTAGAATTGATAAATCTAATGTTACTTCGCAAGATACACTTTGGGAACAAATGCAAGCTGCTTGGCAGGAGATATCATTAGATACATTGAAGAAGTTTGTGATGTCAATGGCTGACAGAATGAAGACTGTGATCAAAGCAAAAGGCTATTATACTAAATATTAAATTTATTTTGTAACAAGTATTTTTCCTTAAAGCATTTGTTGAGTAAATCAAATAAAATTACTTTAATTAAATTGTTTATTTTCTGTCAATATGCCTCATAAAAGATAAAATAGTTCTTGTCCTAATACTTTTGCACAGTACTGTATATATACTAGGTGCGATTGGTAAATTGTCGCAATTATTTTGATGCCTCATAAAAGATAAAATAGTTCTTGTCCTAATACTTTTGCACAGTACTGTATATATACTAGGTGCGATTGGTAAATTGTCGCAATTATTTTGATGCCTCATAAAAGATGAAATAGTTCTTGTCCTAATGCTTTTGCACAGTACTGTATGTAAACACATGTATACTCCAATATGTACACCGACGTCCTATATACATCGATCTAATTTTATAGAGAACACTTCAATTCCACAAATATATCTACACAGTCGCGCGTGTAGATATCTTGCTCATTAAACGTTCAATGTGAATCATTATTATTAATATACTGATGATTCATATATTATACAACTTAATCTATAAACTATTTATAAGCTGTTAATGGATTTGTGAGTAGTAGGAATGTGGACTTCAGCGAACAACTAGCCTAATGAGTCACATAACTAAACAAATCATCGATATTCTGAAGAATAGAGAACTGAGCAGTATCAGACCAGATATAGGACAAGAAAAGTGCGGGTTCGTCAAAGAAACCAGAACACGGAACACGATATTTATGCTCAGAATGTTATCAGAAAGAGCGATACAAATGTGGAAGGGACGTATAACTGTTTTTTATAGACTATGCAACGGCGTTCCACTAAGTAAGCTACTAAGATATGTTTGAACTGCCCAGCAACCTTGAAATGTTCAGGAATACATTATAATAATGAAAAGAATCTAATACTTACAAGACGGGCAGAAGTAAAAAAAGACATAGGAAAGCAGCTTGAGACATACTTGATAGGCTTGAGTAAATGGATGGCGGAACGGGGTTCGGGAGAGATATCAAGAGGAGAAAAGTTAAGAACGAGAAGGGATAGAGTTCCCGGTCGCCTACGCTCTGAAGAGACACGGCACACACGGAAAAAATACAGACAGAAAACCGCCTGCATACGGAAAGGAAATGAGTTCAGCAGATATGCAAAAATAGAAAAGGGTGTAAGACAAGGATGTGTCGTCTCACCGGATTTATTCCATCTGTACAGCGAAGCAATTCCGAGAGAGCTATAAATCATGACAGGATTCATAATTAGCGGCACCAATTTTAACAATTAAAGATATGAAGATGACACAATGCTGCTAGCAGACATGGAAAAGAAACTACAAAACTTCCAATAGAAGGTAGTGACGGAAACCGAGAATAAAGGATACCGTCCCCCGGCCTTCCGGCTGGGGTCCGAAATGACCAATTAAGACAGAATAAGACCAGTTTAGACCGGTTTTGAGCCTATCCACCGCGGTGGATAGGTGATGTTTTGACCATGACCTGGGCGTACGCGCTCAGGTTCCCCACATTAAAAAAAATCTTGGGTCACATGTCTCTTAAGTGGGGGAGGAGAGTAAATATCAACCGAGAATAAAGGATACCGCGCCCCCGGCCTCCCGGCTGGGGTCCGAAATGGCCAATTAAGACAGAATAAGACTAGTTTAAGACCAGTTTAGACCGGTTTTGAGCCCATCCACTGCGGTTGATAGGTAATGTTTTGACCATGACCTGGGTGTACGCGCTCATGTTCCCCACATTAAAAAAGCCCTTTGATCACATCTCTCTCAAGTGGGGAAGAAGTGTAAATATTACCGAGAAGAAATAAATAAATTTAAACCACAAGAAGACTAAATGTATGTTCATCAGCAAAAAGAGGAGCTCAAAATGCAAATTACAGGTGAAGTATGCTAAAATCCAGCAGTTAAAGAAATTTAAATACCTGGGAAGTGTTCTAAATGAGACGGAAAGTGTGAAACTGAAATCGGAAGACGCATTGGCATAGCCAAGGATATTCCAAAAGCTAAGCAGTATTAAAAGACAGGAAAAATTGTTGGAACCAAAGAAAAGTATACTGAATTGTTACGTGGTATCTGTTTTTTTGTATGGCAGCGAATGCTGGAAAATCTCCTAAAAGATAAAGAAGGGACTCAAAATAATTAAAATATGGTACTACAGAAGGATACTGAGGATACTATACGACGAATATTTGAGCAACGACAATTATTTTTTGTTTTTGGAGAAAATGGAAACAAGAAGAAAACTTATACTTAACATCAGGAAGAGTTGAAATTTATGGGACATGTAATGAGAAAAGTGGGCTTGGAGAATTTGATGCTCACAGGATTGATAACGGAAAATAGTAAATGATTTTGAGTAAATGGCTGAAAGAACAATGTTTTGGAGAAATAACAAGAAGAATCTTATTAAGTGCTACAAAAGGCCGGAAGATGCAGAGGTACATGTTCGCCTACGCCCTAAACGAACACGTCACATAAAAAAAGAAAAGAAGTAGTAGGACTATATAACGGCTAACATTGTAATAGCTAAGATTATGTCACGAACACCTTCTCATTCACTTCATATTCCATTTGAAAGGAGGATGCTCCATACAAACTTCTTTTCATGAAACTCTACTCTGTGTTAACGACACCCAGGAGGATGCTACAATCCTAACTGCTTCAAATCGAGGGTTAATCTTTATCTTTCCTACATAACCTTCGCTTTTTAACTTATACGCTTCAGTCAGTCAATTAAGTGCTGTACGTGATACACTCTTGGGCGACCATGTTCTGAAAGAGACATGACTGACTTGGCAGTAGATTTTCCCACAGTACGTTCTGTTTCTTTCTGCGGTAAACTGGTTGCTAATCAAGGCTATATAAAACAATCTCTCCTGCGATTCAACCCATAACTGGAGGGAGAAGAGATGGATTAATACCTTTCCCACGGGTAAGTGTCACGTAAGTGAAGACAAATTCAACCAGAATTCGAACACAGTTCTCCGGTTTTTTATTGCAAGCCAATATCTATTGCAACACAAAGTACACACTCTTAACACTCCCAAAAACACAGCTTCTGTTATCCACCTACCTTAACTGGCTCTTTAGCCTGGTATTAGTTGAACATTAACAAAAAAAAATAAATAAATAGAAGTTAGTAAGTGTTAAGAAATTAAAGATATGTAGGTAATTAAGAAGCCATTAATGAAAATATTAATATTTAAAGGGCTTTTAGTCTGGTAAAATATTGAGCGACCGAACGTTATGATATTAACCAGGACTACTTTAAACGGGGACTTAAGTTGACGTCTCTCCTTTTTGTAACACTAATATGGTCTACATTTGGGTTTAGTTAGAATTACTGAACCACTTGATGTTCATTAATGCTTTTCTCCCAGATGGCTGGCAGAAGGTACAGTCGGGGGAATTGATGCAACATGTCAGATTAAACAAGATCCTGGAACTATGCGCGAATATAAAGCATATTCAGCAAGTTGCCTTTTTTCTCAACCAGTATTAACCACTTCATATGTTTTTTTTAATCATTTCACCCCAACCAAAGCAGTTTTACTGCAACTTTTGCGCAGGGGGTTACATAGGGGAAAAGTGATGGGTAAGAGGGGTAGGTTAAATTCCGTAGGCAGGAAGTCCGAAAAAAGAAGCTCTTAGAGTAGAAATTGCGGTTACATTTTATTGGTTTCGTTGTAAAATGGTGGGACCTAGTTGCTAGTCTAGTAGCTCGAGTAAATTCATACATCGGGGCACCAGTGAGCTAAGTTCATTGGAGCAGAAGTCGTGAAAGTATTTCTAGAAGAGGCACAGGAAAGCCACATCACGCCGATGAGAGAGCGACTGCAGTCGAGCTGCCATGTCGGTATCGATCACATTACAGATTCTTCACTGGATTTTGTCAAGAGCCCCAAAGTGAATAGCAGGGTCACCCGACCAGGCAGCAGTATTCAATACACGGACGGATGGTAGATTTGTATATGTGCAAGAAGGATTCAGTCGGGAAAAACTTACTGGCCCTGCACAGTGAACCGACCTTCTTAGCAGGGGATTTAGCTATGGATTCGATATAGTCATTCCACTTGAGGTCTGCTGTTAAGCCGTGGAATCTCAGTGTTTTGCTCTCAGGGAGTCTAACCTGATCCATGCTAATGGGGGGTAGGATTGATTGGCTATGATGGTTAATAGATAGCTGCTTTCTTTAGGAGGCATTAAGATTTACGAGCCATTTCTTACCCCAGTCTATCACAGATTGGAGGTCCTTTTCAAGCTCGGCAGCGAGGTTCGTTTTGTCAGCCCCAGCAGATTTTTGATCGAGGCGAAAGTAAACGGTGGTGTCGTCAGCGTATATGCCTACTTGGGAATTGATTACATCGGGAAGATCGTTAATGAAGATCAGTAAAAGCGTAGGACCTAGAATAGATCCTTGAAGGACACCCGCGTTTTGTGACAATATGATACTTCTGGGAGCTGTAGATTCTAAATGAATGTCAGTAGCCCCGTATCACTCCTAATACATAATAACCTTGACATAAAAAGCATAGAGTAGATAACTTATTAAACTTCTACACGAAAATCTACTGTAGATTTGATTAACGTGGGTTGATTTTTGTTTGACAATTGGCATCTTAGTCCATTTTATCCCATTTACTAGAATTTAATACTATAATTTTTGTTGCAACGCTGACACAAATTGAAACCCTCACAGTTTTTATTATTGTTGAAGTTATTGCTAATTTTTTTGTCGAGATTGACAAACTATAACTTTCGTTCAATTTCGGAAATCAATCGATCAAATTTGAATAAACTGATTCGATTGGAAAAAATACTTTGACAAAAACCTTACTTCGCAGTTTTTAAGCACCCTATTAATAGCATTGTGGTGCAGTGGATATCGACACGAAAAGACAAATCGAGGTGCCGAGTTCTAATTCTAGTTGAATTCCTTGCAATCACTTAAGCACAAATACCTTGGAAAAGTTATTAATCCGTTTTCCCTCCAGTTATTGGTTAAATAATAAGACAGATTTGGGTTCTATAGACTTGGCTGGGAAGCAGTCTACCGCAGAATGCAATGGCAACCTTCTGCGGGATAAATATACTTCCCAGTCAATCATGTCTCTTTTGAGACATGATTACCCAAAGCGTGTATCACGTATGACACTTAACTGTCTGACTGACTGAGGGACAAAAGTACAAAATGTACTTTGTACTCTTTAACTGTTTGGACTTTAACGCAAAATAGTCATTGTATACAAAATACGAGATACGTTTTTTTAAGAGAACTTTATGAACTCGCTCTTTGGCTAAGCAAGTCTTTCATTTGATACAAATTCAAAAGTTCTCCGTTTAACCAAATTCCTAAAATTTAAAAAAATGATATTTTTAAAGTACATGGGTATATATGTATGTGTTATACGTGTGTGTATGTATGCGTACGTGAATGTGTGCATGCGTCCCTGCTGTGATGGGAGTATAGTTGTGTGTGCGCATTTGCACACACACACACACACACACACACGCACACACACACATACACACCCACACACACCCACGCACACACACACACGCACACACGCGCACGCACACACACACACACACACACACACACACACACACACACACACACACACACACACACACACACACACACGCACACAGGCACACACACACACGCACACACTCACACGCACACACGCACACACACACACACACACACACACACACACACACACACACACACACACACACACACACACACACACACACACACACACACACACACATATATATATATATATATATATATATATATATCTGTTTGTTATTAAATAAAGTTAAATAAAGAAAATACGGACACCGGTGTTGTACAAATCGGTTTTACGGCTTATGATTTGTTTTAGTCACTATTTTTGTGCTACATATTTTATTTCATGTAATTTCACACACTAACACATAAACACGCACCTCAAAACCCTCCCGTAACCACACACACGCACACACACACACACACACACATATATATATATATATGCGGGTAACCTTATACGGTCTAGACTGTGTTTTAAAAAATTGCTGATGAGAATTTTATGTGTTTTAAAGCAAGTAACTATGCCATTAAACCATAAAATATGCCAAAAATTACATATGGATGACTAGATTGTTGCACCCGTTCTACACGTGAAGATGTGTTGCTTGGCTTGGGGTTCGAATACAGACCTCCTGCAGCAGTAGGAAAGAAGATCTCTTGAAAGAACTAATATTGGCTAACCTTGAAATATTCGTTTAGTTCATTCAGTAAAAAAAAAAAAAAAAAATAGAAAAAAAGTGGGTAGCGTTAATTAAAAGAATGTTTACCCTGACCGGTCGATTAAAGCCAAGATTTCAATATTATCATTGTAGGTCATTCTAAATAACTTGTGGATCTTCAATGGCATACTTTGTGAAAGGAATCAACTTTTCTTTTTCTATAAGATTTTTAATCGGCCGCGGGCGAGTAAAACAATAAACTTTAATCGCCGAATTAGGTTTTTAATCGACTGAGTCGATCGGGCGAATGAAATAATCCTTGTTCTTTACTACACCCCCACACAGAAAGAAATCCATTTATGTTATTCCGGGTGAACATGGTGTTTCGAGGTTGCGGCCCTTTCTTCTGAATCAAAGATGGGGAAAACCATGTTTAAGGTAGTCTCTTACTGCCAAAACATACAAAGGAGGTGATCCGTTTTGATGAAAGAACAGTTTGTCAAAGTTAATTATGATTTGGATAAATTAGATGTTAAGCGTAAAACAAATAGTGTAACAATTATAAGTCTATTTTTGCCTCATGCACTATATATATATATATATATATATATATATATATATATATATACTACACTGGCATGTACGCATCGCTCATTCAATAATGAATTAGATCACTGTGGTTATTGGGCGTGTATAATGATAATATACGCACTAAAATGTCTACCTTCTTCTACCTAGCGCCCGTAGCCCAAAGGTAGAATACGCGACTGACGCCAATTCGGTCGGGTTTCAATCCTGGGTAAAAAAAGCAATCGGAGTCTAACCGTCTTGGGATGACTATCTATATATATAATTTTTTCCATTCATTGCGAGCGAAATACGCCAACCTAACAAATAAGTACTCTCACACTCTCTCACTCTCTCTCTCTCTCTCTCTCTCTCTCTATATATATATATATATATATATATATATATATATATATATATATATATACCGGCACATAACACTTCATAAATGCAATAACGTTTTAGGTATTACGATTAACAGCATTAAAAGATGTGACCCAATCATTTTTAATAAGCTTAGACATCAAAGCCACCCACCCCCATCGCCAGCAAAATTAATGTTTCTTATGAATTCTCTTGTCTTTTAAGAAATTAAATCATAACATTTTAACAATGGGCACACAAGTACTACTCATACTCGTAGGTTAACTTGCTATTTTGCTTCAATTTAATTCTATGCTTTTTCTTTTTCAATGATCTTTTCATTATTTTATTCTTATAATTTTCGGACGATTACTTCCCTTTTCGCGTTTATATTTTCTTTCCTTTTTCAATTTATATTCGAGCCTAAAATTATAATTTTATCATCTGAAAGGAAGGATTACCATTATTATCTTCATTCTTATTTTTTGTACTCATTTTTCTGTTGATTCTCCTACGTTTTCAATCAAAGTTATGATGTGAAATTTTGAATTAAATTTTTTACGGTGGTGCTGAACCCCTTCTTCTAAAGTACTTTGTAAGTTACAATAACGTGCAAATCATTGCCGCTTGGATCTGGAACTGGTAAAACATTGTGTGTGTGCGTTTTTGTTTTCTGAAATCACTTCTAATATTGCTAATTACAGACTGCCTAGTAAAGAAAGAACCCCCCGTTTTTAATGATAATCCATAATATCAAATCCAAAGATTTAGATAATGGCAGTAGAGATTCATGTTTAAGCAAAATAACCTATTGGTTTACATTGTTACAGACAATAGTTGCAGTTCTGCATTGTGGTGCAGAGGATATCGGCTCGAGACCAGAAATCGGAGAGCCGAGTTCGAATTCCATTTTAATTCGTTGCATTCACTTACGAGCAAATACACTTGGGAAAAGTATGATTAATCCGTTGCTTCTTTCTCCAGTTATGGATTAAATACCAAAACAGCTTGTCTCTCCAGCTATGGGTTAAATAGCTGGACAGATTGTGTTGCTAACCAAGGCAACCAGTCTACCACAGAAAGTAACCGCCACCTATTGCGGGAAAATCTTCTATCCAGTCAGTCATGTCTTTCGAGAAATTATCGTCCAAGCGTGTATCACATATGCCACTTACTGTCTGACAGATAACAGATTTTGAGAACGTCAATGTTTGAGAATCAATTCCTTGAAATCGTACTCATCGATATTCGAAGCTTGCTGATTGTTTACGGAAAGCAAAGAGCGGATTCGAACACAGATAATGACTTTCAGCGCTGGCAACAATAACATGAGTAATAAAACAAATCGTTCTATCCTACAGTATTTTCCTTCTCCCTGTTGTTTTGTATTCAGCGTGGAAATAAACATGCATTACTTTCGGAGCGTCCCTTTCACATTAACTCTTTTTAATGACACGCTGAAATTTTACCACACCTCGCATGAGGTTAAATATATTTAAAAACCATGTTGAATTTTTAATATAGTCTTGGTGGTTTGTTCTACTTGGATATTTGCATCGTCGTCGTCTTTAGCTCATATCCAAAAATTTAATTTCTTAGCTTCCTTTATGAGTGGTGGCGTTGATTAGTAGATTCAGCACTAAGAGCTTTCAGATTTATCAAAATCTTCCCCCCTTACTGTAGTTTAGCTTTGTAAAGTTGACTAGAAATGAAAAAAAATCAGAGTAGAAGAAAGATCCGATGGAGTGATTTTTTTTTAAGGTTGACCTCAGCTTGAGTGGAAGAGATCCACAACATGATTAAATGGAATGAAACATGCAGAATTCACTTTTTACATTTTTCAAACTATTTATTGTCATTATCACGACGTTCCGTCCTTCTTGAGGTGCTCGGAATTTTGAACCGAACCCTTTATTACGATTACGGGGGTATATTATTCTCATTCCATGAATAAAGCCACTTCTAGTAGCCATGTAGTTATCTCCATTTAACTTAACTCTCTAAGTTACATGTTCACCACTCCTGTAGACTGGTATTGAATTCACAACTCTTTGGGTCAAGTCAATGGAACTAACCAACCTCTATATCCACTGGGCCATGAGGAAACATCGTAATAATGAAAATAAAAATGAGGGCAATAGTCCGAACAATGTAAATAATGTAAATACTACCTTATACAGAAATATAGAAAAACATTGCAGAATCCAGTTGTGAAACTTCAACGGGTTCCTGCTGACTTACAATTTCGTGTGTCGCCTTCTGTAGACTCTCTGTCATGTGTATCCGTCTAATTTGCTTGTTCATCCGCTTGTTCCACCGTTGGAGGTCGTTGGGATTGGTCACGCTTCGACATTGCTGCCAAGGGCGGCCTACTAGGAGTTTATGATCACCGACGTTATCACTCTCAGAATCATATTATCTTAAGTACTGCTATGTAATGATATTGAATTAAGTACTGCTATGTATTGATATTTTATTAGGTACTGCTATGTATTGATATTATATTAAGTACTGCTATGTATTGATATTGAATTAAGTACTGCTATGCATTAACATTATATTAAGTACTGCCATGTATTGATATTATTTTAATTACTGCTATGTATTGATATTTAATTAAGTACTGCTATGTATTGTCATTTTATTAAGTACTGCTATGTATTGATATTGAATTAAATACTGCTATGCATTAACATTATATTAAGTACTGCCATGTATTGATACTATTTTAATTACTGCTATGTATTGATATTGAATTAAGTACTGCTATGTATTGTCATTTTATTAAGTACTGCTATGTATTAATATTGAATTAAGTACTGCTATGTATTGGTATTATCTTAAGTACTGCTATGTATTAATATTGAATTAAATACTGCTATGTATTGATATTGAATTAAGTACTGTTATGTATTGATGTTATATAAAGTACTGCTATGTATTGATATTTTATTAAGTACTGCTATATATTGATATTATCTTAAGTACTGCTATATATTGATATTATCTTAAGTACTGCTATGTATTGATATTTTATTAAGTACTGCTATATATTGATATTATCTTAAGTACTGCTATGTATTGATATTTTATTAAGTACTGCTATGTATTGATATTTTATTAAGTACTGCTATATATTGATATTATCTTAAGTACTGCTATATATTGATATTATCTTAAATACTACTATATATTGATATTATCTTAAGTACTGCTATGTATTGATATTTTATTAAGTACTGCTATATATTGATATTATCTTAAGTACTGCTATATATTGATATTATCTTAAGTACTGCTATGTATTGATATTTTATTAAGTACTGCTATATATTGATATTATCTTAAGTACTGCTATATATTGATATTATATTAAGTACTGCTATGTATTGATATTTTATTAAGTACTGCTATATATTGATATTATCTTAAGTACTGCTATATATTGATATTATCTTAAGTACTGCTACGTATTGATATTATATTAAATACTGCTATGTGAAACATATAATCATTATTCAACAAGTAACATGACAGGATTTCAATTAGTGACAAATAAACCCTTTCTATATGTAGACAATTTCAGCAGCACAATCTTCTTGTGCTTAATTTACGCCGACTATCATTGTCGATGTTTGATGGCATCAATCAGAGTTGGCCGAGCGGCTGTGCATGCTGATTCCTGACAATTTAACCTCTTCGCTGGTGGTAGAAATCTCCGGTTCGCCTTACGCAGGTGAAGTGCCAGTTGGCAAGATGCATTATTCATTTCACAGTCATTTTTAAAAACGTTGCCTGAACAGACATGTCAAACTGAATTCACGATAAAGTAATATTGTTTCAGCAGATCTTCAACCCAGATTTGAATTAACATTAACTTTTATAAAGTATATTTTATTTCATTTACGCACTAATACACATGGGAAAGGTATTAATTCGTCTCTTCTTCATCCAGATATGAGTAAAATAGCGATTGAATTCTAGAGCCTTCGTTGGCAACCAGTCTACCACAGAACGAAATGGCAACCTACTGCTGAAACATCTTCTGCCGAGTCAATCATGTTTCTTTTGAAGCATGATCACCCAAATGTGTATCACGTATGGTATTTAACTGATTATTTAATGTTACATTTTCATCCACAGATAGGGAATGTAGACTGTGTTTAATGTTGAGTCTTCTTCAATGTGCTGTGTCCCTTCAGGACATGAACGATAATGAATAACCACAATTTTCACTCCATTTTAACTCTGAATGAATTTTGTCTTTTTGATATCTCTGCTAAATCTTTCTCCGAGCAATCATTTCAACAAACCCGTTATGTACCGGTTTTCCGACATCCTTTTTTTTAAGGGAAACGATTAAAATCTTTAATAATAATGAGAGATTCATTTAATACCTTAATATCTTGAGGTTTGCCGAAGAAACTCGTACAGAAAGAACCTTGTCAAAAAAACATAAACTTTTGCCATATCTGGTCGGGTACCCCTGCTATCCACCTCGAGGTCCTTGACAAAATTCAACGAAGAATCTGTAATCTGATCGATACCGACTTGGCAGCTCGGATACAGTCACTTTCTCACCGGTGTAATATGGCTTCCTGTGTCTCTTCTACAAATATTTTCATGGCTTCTGATCAGATGAACTTAGTTCACTGGTGCTCACTATATAAGAATTTACTTGACCAGATATGGCAGCAGTATTTAATGCACGGGCGGATGGTAGATTTGTATATTTGCTGAAAAAACTTCCTGGCTCTGCACAGAGAACCGAACTGCGGATTTGGCGATGGATTCTATATAGTCATTCCACTTGAGGTCTGTTGTGAGAGCTAAACCGAGGAGGCGCAGTTTTACTTCCAGGGAGACTAGGCTGATCCATGCTAATGTGGGGTGTAGGGGTCTGAGGGTTTACCATTGCAACCACGAAGGAGGACTTCCAGCAGGCAGGAAAGCAAGAAGCAGAGAAGCAGTAGTTAGCTGACGAGAGTTCATTGGAGCAATTCTTCAGGACAATGATTGCTTAAGACTCTTGGTGATAAACTAAAACCTAGGTGGAGTAAAACCTAGATTGTTAATTTTTGTCGAAAGAAAAACATGCGTATCACAAAATTATGTATAGGCAGAGCGTAACAATATTAATATTAATATTAATATTGATAATCAAGGTGCTGATGACACTAATTATTATTCATATAAGATCTTGGATGTTACAAAAGTTATGTTTGGTGGTTTTTTACGAGTAACTAAGCTATTTGTAAGAATTCTTATGAATGTCGATAAATAATAACATCTCAAATCATATAGTGTTATCCTCGAACAGACATTCTAAAAGCAGCAGAAATTGTTAAGTCGAGTTCAAATTTTCAGTGAATTCGCCATATTCATTTATGCGCAAATATTCTTGGGACGGGTATGAATTTATATTTTTCCTTCCTATGGATTAATTAGTAAGACTTGTATGAAAATTATTATTATTTTCAAAGTATCTTACAAGCTGATATGTACCGGAAAGGGATATATATATATATATATATATATATATATATATATATATATATATATCCCTTTCCGGTACATATCAGCTTGTAAGATTAAGCTTGCTTAGAAAATAACTTGCTGCCTCGATATATATATATATATATATATATATATATATATATATATATATATATATCGAGGCAGCAAGTTATTTTCTAAACATACGCTGTTAAATATAAGAGACAATGAATGTCTGTTATGTTTAATAATGAGCCGTTCTAAACGTCGTATTTTTGCTTTAATTTCAGTTGAAAATAAAGACAAAAATTCTCCAACATTTGGATAATTATTTATTGGTTTTCTTCTAAGCTTTCGGCTCACATGAGCCATCTTCAGAGAGGTTGTTTAAACTGAAATATTATAAAATCCACCATCACCGACGATATTATTTTGTGTTGACATAAAAATCCGCTTGGCAACGGCAATAGTTACCAAAAATAATAAACGCAATTCTCAAGTTTGCGATGCGGTTTTATGACGTCACACCGACTTACATATCATCTTTCTGATCAGAGTACTATTAAACAACATTTCTCTGAAAAACATAAACATGTAGGTAATATCAGACAGATTTTGGTCAACAATACGGTGATCCTTACTCATACACACAGTAAGAGGAACCTGCAAATATTGGAGTCCATGTACATCAAATCAAAACAACCAACACTCAATAAAATCAAATTTAAAACAGGAAATAACATATTACATTGCATTTGACTAGATGGTTTTGTTGTCATTTCGTGCTATCCCGCGGTGTGACGTCATAAAACCGCATCGCAAATTTAAGAACTGCGTTTATTATTTTTGGTAACTATTGCCGTTGCCAAGCGGATTTTTAAGTCAACACAAAATAATATCGTCGGTGATGGTGGATTTTATAATATTTCAGTTTAAACAACCTCTCTGAAGATGGCTCACGTGAGCCGAAAGCTTAGAAGAAAACCAATAAATAATTATCCAAATGTTGGAGAATTTTCGTCTTTATTTAACATAATAGACATTCATTGTCTCTTATATTTAACAGCGTATGTTTAGAATATATATATATATATATATATATATATATATATATATATATATATATATATTCTAAGTAACTAAATGGTTTTAGCAACGTAACCGGGTAGGACAATCTAGCAAATAGCCGTAATGAACTGGTACTCGTCGTAGTCGTAAGCAGTATGCTTAGCTGTAGGCTTATGCAATAGGCGTAGTCAATAGGCGTTCCAATAGGCGTAGTCCTAGGCGTCCATGCCTTAGTCTGTATTTATGGCTGCCACCAGCCAATCATATTACTGTGACGGGGGAACTAAGTTGTATGCATATTCATTACATCAAAATCTAACAAATTATTTTGTGGATTTAAATAAACCTTCAAATTTTTGATAAACCGTACAAAGCGAATCATTGAACTTAATCATTCATTATTGACATGTTGGCAATAAACGTCTAAGTTGTGTAGATCTCGTGCTTTGCATTATGTGAATTGTATTATAAAAAAAAAGGGGAAAATATTGACAATATAGATAATGCAAGCAGATGTTGAGTAAGGGCGTGAATAATTGAACTGAACTTAATTCTCAACGGGGGCTACTCGTGTTCTTGTGCTCTTCAACAAATAAGGTCTTTCTGCCAACATTCCTCGTTTCGAAGATCTAATAAAGTTTGATATTTTTAATTATTAATTACCCTTTACTTAAAATTAGTGAGTAATTTGTTTTAGTTTTCACTTGTTCAAAGAATTTTTTTCTTTTTATCTATTATGATGATTGTTGGTTGGTTGTTTTAGTTTTATGGCATATCAACCTCAGCAGGTCATTTATTGACAACTAAATTTTATTTATTTATTGCTGGTAATGCCTTTTTCTTTCAACAGTTTACTGTTATTTTTATATAAGTTTTTGTGTCTAGTAATACTTTTTTCTTTTCGCGTATCAAGATTCATTAGGATTTGTTTGTTTCTAAGGGCAGGGTTCCCAAGGCCTACCCTGTTATTTAACCCATAACTGGATGGAAGGGACGGATTAATACCTTTCCCAAGGGTACCAGTGCTTAAGTGAATGCAGGGTATTCAACTGGAATTCGAACTCTGCTCACCGATTTCTCTTTCCGAGCCGATATCCACTGCACCACAACGCACATCCGTCACTACATGCTTACAGCACCTGGTATTCCCAAGCGGTCACTCATCTAAGTACTGACCAGGTTCAACGTTGCTTAACTTCGGTGATTGAGCGTGATATGGCCGAAAGCCAATTATGATGAGGCGACTTAGGAACGTGATGGTTGATTCTTAAAGACATTGTTATTTTGCGGCATGAAACTCTTGAAGCGAAGCATGACGATAATAAAGTCTTTTTATTTGATTAACTGAAAGAAAAAAAGCCCTACTTTCAGATTTTGTAATTTTTTTTTCTCCGTTCGGATCTTGAGCCAAACCTTCCTACTTCAAGTCCTTTAAGTGAAAAACGGTGTTTTCTATATTATTTTTTCTCTCTTTTTTTGACAATTTTTACAGCTTTGAAGCAAATGTCAAATAAATTCACACAAATATCAAAACAAGGCTGACAAAGTCGCCATTTGTTTGTAATTTGCCAACTGCTGATAAGTCACAGATTTTGAAAGTAAACATATTGGAAATCCCCATAGATTCAAACAGGTATAGGACGTTGGAAATGAACTAAGTGACTATTTAGTTAGAAATTATATCGGTTCTATGGATTGCGCTTAGAAAGCGAAAATGATGTTTTTCTGAAGATTTTGTATAATTTTTATCTGATTTATTTTTTCATATAAAATTATGATTTAAAAATTAATATATTTCGATAAATATTCTCAATATTAATTATTGTTCTAACATTTCTGTCGTCGTAGACTCCTACCTTCCCCAAGTCAGTCAGTTAAGTGCCATACGTGATACACATTTGGGCGATCATGTCTCGAAAGAGTCATGACTGACTGGGAACAGATTTTCTCGCAGTAGGTTGCCATTATTTTCTTGCGGTAGTCTGGTTGCCAACTAAGGCAACAGAAACAAATTTGTCCTGTTATTTAACCCATAGCTTCTGGGAAGAGACAGATTCATAATTTTCACAATGGTATTTGCGTGTAAGTGAATGCAATTAATTCAAATGGAATTCGAAATTGGCTCTCCGATTTCTCTTTCGGAGCCGATATTCACTGCAGCACAGTGCACACTTGAATAATAGTATTCGATAAAATGAAAGTCTTTATTTAATTTGTATATCACCCCTAACAAGGTGGGACTGCTTTTAGTGCGCAGAGTTTACAGGAAAAGAAAGTAAAGAAGAGATAAAAATGATGATAATTTTATGAAGATAGGAGATGGGAGTTGATGTTGCATTTAAATTTTAGGAGTTTGTTGCTATCAGAGAAGCAAGTAAAAGCGAGAGAGTTCCACAGGTGGAAAGTGCGAGAAACGAAACTGTTGGAGTAGAAGTGTCGTTTTTTACGCTTGTCAACCCTTAGTAGATTATTGAATGCTATAAAATACTTTTAGAATTTAATAATTGTTTAGTGATACAAATCTTACTAATTAACCCTTATCTGGGAGAGTAGAGATGGATTCATACCTCTACCAAGTGTATTTGCGTGGAAGTCAACATAACGAACACGATGGGAATTGGAACTCGACTGTGATACTTTACATCACTTGTCCATCTTAGCTTACAAAACCTGTTATTCTCAATCGGTCACCTATCTACGTAATGTCCAGGATCGACGTTGCTTAGCATGGAAAATCATGATTCAACGTGATGTAGACGAAAATATATTAAACTAGCATTATAGCACGGCGTAATGAAAGCTCTAAAACTAAACCATGGTCCTGGAGCTCAGACTCTTTGGACGTTGGCACGAAAGACTAAAAAGCAATAGTTGTTTCCAGTTAAAGCGAAACCGTAGACGGACGCAAGTCAAATTTTGATTTCCTGGTATCAATAGCAAATAAGTTTTTTTTTCGTCGTAAACTAAATTTTGAAGGTTAAATAAGTCCTCTGAGTAAATGGTATCATGGCTGAGACTAAGAACTACAATTATACCTACTTAGAGCCAAACCAGAAGCAAAAACTAAAATAAAATGGCTGAAAAATAATACAGACATACAGGCAAATAAACAGACACACACACAAACATCTTGCCTTATATATATATATATATATATATATATATATATATATATATAATCGATTTTCTGCATTATTGTAAGAACTGCAACTTTGAAACTTCTGAATATCGTTTCTTATGTCTTTGTCTATGAGTGTATCAAATTTGATTAAAATCGGACCACTCCTTCTATAACCCGATTTTTTCGATTGTCGATTTTCGATATTTATCTGGGGTACGTCGACACAAAACCTAACTAAGAACACTCGCAGACGCTTATAATACAACTGCGTAAATTTTCAAGAAAATCGGTTCAGCCGTTTCGGAGTCTATAAGTAGCGGACACACACACACACACATACACACACACATGCACACACATACACACACAGAGACAAAGTTCCAATTATAAATAAGTTTAGATAGGGAGAGACAGAGGTTCTTTACCTCCGTATCACTGGAATGAACGCTTAGTCTATGAATACTTGTTTTTAACAAAATAGTCAACAGTCCTCAATTATTTCTTTGTTTCATATGAAGATGAAAAATAACTGAGCTATTATTCTGGTCTCTAAAGATTGTTTCTTCCAGAAAAGTTATTTTTCAAAAGATGCTATCATTTATTAGAGATTCGTTAGTTTAAACAGCAAAAAGAACTGTTAATTAAACAAAAATGAAAGCCATCATCTACAGTAGTTAGTAATAGGATATTAGGAGCAAGAAAGATAGATGAAAAAAAGAAAAGAAAAGAAAAAGCTGAAATTCCATAAAATGATTTAAACGATAATCGCTTCCCATTTGTTCAAACTCGATCCAAGAAAGTAGATGTTTTGGAAACTGACTACACTCGAGACAAGCGATGGGTTCAGAAAGAGCAAGAGACACCGTTGGTTCCAAAACAAGATCGATTCGTCAAGAAAGTCATGTTTTGCGTTGGTGTAACTTTGAAGGAATCATGCATTTTGAGTTGGTTCCGAATAGTCGTGCCATCAGTGCCGAACTTTACTGTCAGCAACTTGAGCGTGCCTACGAAAAGTTGAAGCAAAAGTACCCGGCTCTAATTAACCGAAAGCGCGCTTTGATGCAGCAGGACTATGCCAAGCCACACACCGCCAGGAAAGCCAAAGACAAGTTTGAAGAGCTGGACGGCGTTCAGGTTCTGCCACATCCAGCCTACAGTCCTGACTGTGCTCCATCAGATTACGGCTTTTTCCGCTCAATGCAACACTTTCTGAAGGGCCGCCGATTCGACTTGTTTGATGAAGTCGAGGAAGCGTGTCAATAATTCTTTGATTCGAAGCCGGCTGAATGGTACTTTAACCAGATCCGAAAGCTTGCAGACCGATGGCAGAAAGTCTTGGAAAATGATGGTCTTTATTTTTAGCAATAATTTTTGTTGTTTTTGCGAATAAAATTTCAATTTTTTGCAAGTGTTTACGAACTTTTGTTTTTGTCTATTTCTTTGTTTTTTCTTTTTCCCCTCCTCATTTCTTTTTTCTTTTTTTACAGTCGTTTTGGTTTTCATTTTTGCGTTCTTTTTATTGAGTTAATTAATTTTTTTACCTTTCCAATTATTTTAAATTTGTATTTCAAGATCGGCCCTATGAATGAGGCTATGAATGAGGCTATGAATGAGGCTATGAATGAGGCTATGAATCTAAACGCGTCCTAACATTCAGAGGCCTAAGACTAACGTAATGAGACCATCTTACAAGTAAGTATGAGGAAACGGTATATTAATTCTAGCTGAACCAAAGAACTGATTAAAGACTAGATTAATTCGAAAATAATTGATATTAAATTTTCTTTATGTGCCCGAAAATCAACCAAGCCACTCACCTCATTTCAAGACAAAATTAAACGAAATTAAAAAATTCAGTTTTTTAGATTAGAAATCTTCATCGCTTATTATAAATGTCATTAATATTGTTATAATTTGAACAACGTGTTCACCTCTTCTGTTTTCTTGCATGTGTCGTGCTTCTTCCTGTCCTTTGTGGCTCGCAATGAATTTTTTCTTTTGCTTTTTTTTTCCTAAACTTCAGGAATTGTAAGATTAGGTATACTTTTTCTCTGTCCCTCTTGTCTTCAGTGTCACCTGTGGTTATGAAATTTCTCAATACCTCTCAATATCGATTTAGAAGGACAAATATTGATGCCGATTTCGAATTCCTTGCATTCATTTACGCACAAATAACCTGTGGAAAGGTCTTCCCTCCAGTTATGGGCTAAATAATAGGACAGATTGGGTTCTGTACCCTTAGCTGGCAACCAGTCTACAGCAGAAAGTAATGCAACCCACTGCAGGATAATCATCTGCCAAGTCTGTCATGTCTCTTTTGAGACATGATCATCCAAAGCGTGTATCACGTATGGCATTGAACTGACTGAAGGCATTAGGAGACGACTAGAAAAACCATCTAAATTGATAGCTGCTTGCTGGTTCTTGTACGAACGAAGCAACGTCGAAGGTGGTTTTTAATTAGATGCGTGAGCGCTTAGGAACACGAGCAGCAAGCTTGAGTGTGCTAACGGTGCAATGGATAACGGCTTGGAATATAAAATCTAGCAGCAGAGTTTCACTTCCGGCCGGATACGTTACATTCAACTTCACCAAATATATCTGAATACATCTCTCCTATCTTTCAGTATTTGTCTATATTTCTGAGATGAGTATTAACAGTATTTACATTATTCGGACTAATGTTCTCATCTTGGTTGCTATTTGTACGACGTTTCGGTAGTTGTACGCTCCGGCCTTTTTCAGGTAATAGGATTTTCGAACCGAAAAGCTGAGGAGACATAGTGTTATATATCACTGTACGACGACAAACAACGAGAACACGCATATATAAAAATATAAGATTATATTTCTATTCCTGACGACGAGCCTGTGTGGAACAGAGAATGGAAGAGTGAGAGCGCACATAGAATGAGTCGACGGGAGTGTAAGTCTTGCCTGTGGTGTCTCTCTGCTTCCACTGGCCGTTCTCTGCTGGCGAATCTGTGTGTCGATTTCTTTTTATAGTCTTCTAGAACCGGGACTTTTCCTTCCGGTTTTGTCTCGCCTACGCAACGCCCACGTAATTCCAAGAGACACCTGTTTTGTTTACTTCCGTAGTCATTTCCGCCGCTGTCGGAAATAAGGTCAAACGAGCCCGACTCATAACCCTGCGACATCCGCTCCAGACGCCGACAGGATGTATTTCTCAAACACCTGTCTTGTCGTTCGCTGACCCCTTCATCGACGGGAAATATCATCGATTGCATCAACCTTCTTCGGGTGGGGGCTAGATTGCTATATTACACTCCTCGCCCTCCCATTTTCCAAAATGTTCACATAAGAACATTTTAAGCGCAACACACCCACACACCCCCATGCCACACAAGCCCGACAATTGTACAAAACATGTGCACGCCGAAACAACAAAAAAAATATATAGGGGAGCCTACATCGGCAACCCAACAATGTTCGTGTCCATTGTGGAATTTTCATAATGTTCTCCCAGCTCGATGTTTCATTGTTCTTTTTTTTCTTCTTCTTCTTACTTTTAAGTTTCTGTAACTTTCAATGTTCGTTTCCTTTCTCGACTCTGTCCATACGCGTAGACGCCTCGATGCACGACCATATGATCATAGGCGGTAACCGCGCCCCAGTTTCTAAACTGACATCGAGTAAATGACCTTTGACCAACACCATGCGTGTTTCCGCTCGAGTTTAACTTCATTTAATTTAATTTAATTTCAAACATACTATGTTTGAACACAGAAAAATGGCCATTATCTGCAGTACATATCATTCATAGTCTGACCGAGAAATGTTCAATAGAAAACGAAGAAAATTACCCTGATTCCAACGTTAATCCGCATGCAATTTACTTGTGGAGGATTAGAGGTTTCATCTATCTTAATTTAGTCTAAAAAAATGGACCCGTGACTCGTAATTCCTTAGTTTGTACAATGTTTTCTTTTCCTTTAACTACTTCCTCTGGATTCGAATCCAAGCATATCTGATTTGTTGACATCTCTCTGTTTAACGCAGAGACATTTGAGTGTTGAACACCCGTTGACCCCGGAGTACTATTCACAACGGATAACTCAATTTCCTTTCCCGAAGCACTGTTGCTTCTTTCACACTTAAAAATCCGCTTCCTAGCTATTATTCCAAGGATTATTATTACGCCGACTATGCCAGCACTGACTCCTATCGTCAACTTCTTCGGGAGTTCTTCATATCCTTCACTAAATCTTTCCATATCTATCTGTTCCAAGGTATTTACTAGTTTGCGGAGAGGAATTTCCTCCATCTCGCGCAATTCTACCGGCATGGTGTCCACTGAAAAATTGGGAAATTTCTGCGTAATTGGGGACCAAACCACTGAACTAGAGATGTTTATGGGTGTGAGCTGTAGCTTCCCTACGTTTCTAAATCTTGAGTCACCGTTAACCTGTGCAGCCAACACCATATGATCATTGTAAGCAGTACACCCCTCCTTTATCTGTATACTGGCTAGCGGGGCTTGGGCGACAAGCTTGCCCCGAGACACGCCACCACAAAGAACTGCAAAGTGCAAATCCCTGGTAGCAGCGACCATCCAAGATTCCCGGTCCACCCTGATTGCGATTGGAAGTCGAGTATTCGTTTTAACTGTGACTCGACAGTTCCTCTCTATTCCTGCTTGATTATGCCGAAAAAGCGACAACTCGCAAGATTCTATTGAATTGGTAGCATAAACGGGACCGGATACCTCGCACAATCCGTCGGTACTTGCCGAGCACCGTGTCGCTTCAGCCTGGCCCAAGAGAATTTAACGTGTTCCAGCCCTATCTACCGCGATCATTTTTGACTCCATTTCAAACCTGGCCGACAACTTGGATCCGAACGCTGAACCTGATCGTGTGGGCAACGGAAGAGGAAAAATTCAAAATGTTATATACTACATAGGAGTGTTCTCTATCCACCAATGGGACGTCCACCACAACCACAATCGATTTTGAGTCAAAAAGTGTCCTACAACTTAATGTTTTATAATAATACCAGATATCCTTATCTGGATCGCTTGCTAATTTGAAATTATCTGGGAGCGTCTGAGCTATATTATGCATCAATCCCCTTAAGTCGTGCGGAGCGATTATGCTAGGAGACAAATGACCAATCGACAATAAGTTGAGCTGCAGTTCCAAATAGCTTAAAGCCATATGGACGTCTAAGAAATATTTCCCTAATTTATCGACTACAATCTTGTACAACCAGTATCTATGGGTAAGGATCTCTAATCTGGATATTCGTTTATCCAACCCCTGTGTTGCGTTTACAATGGAACCTACAATACCTTTAAGGCTAGAAATAATTTCATTTATTTTGTGTCTATTATTAGATACCTCATGTCTCGTAACATTTACTACGGAAATGCTATCCTCTGTCATATGTAATATCCTTTCCTGTGTATTTGCTAACTTACCCAATGCTCTTTTGATCACACGTAGATCATCTTCCGATGTTACTCCAAAAAGGTAACTAAGAGCATTCCCTACAAAGGGCAACACGGACCGCTTAGTTCTGCGAGTCATAGACCTATAATCTTTGTATTTTAATAACAGCCTTTCACGTTCTATTACAATTTGCTTAAATTCATCATTTACATGATTCATCAATGTTTCGAATATGACGTCCCCAAGGAATTCCTGTGGGAAATTTTCCTTTGCGCCCGACTGGACATTTTGTATGCATCCCTTCAATGATTGGAACGCAGCGTCGTATGGTGTCAGATTGATCGAAAATGTCACCAGCCACCTTGCACGTGACAGTGAGATCTCGTTCTGTTCAATAAATACGACGTTCTGGTAATTTTCAATCGCTACGTCCAATCCAGGAAAAAGCAGCAGGACCAAAAGAACAAGGTTTGCCATGTGAAACGAGACAAAGCTGTTAGTCTCGCTCTGTACTGACACCAGAGACGAATAATTTACTTTATGCTTTAGATACCATTAATAATTTTCCACGTTTGTATCTTCCGCATGTGTTGCTATAAGGAAGGTGACCTAACTATTTCACTTAAACTATCGTTAATCCTCCCACTGCTTTCTTTCCCAATCCTATAGCATATCAGCCAATAAGTCTACAAGACTTTTCAGTTGTTCTTTCTTTTTGTTCCGATCAACTGTGGAATCTGCCTCATTTGGACATCTTCGCTGCTAGGTGATTCCCTAGAAAAACCCTGATCTACATGAGTAGATCCAGACGTTTCACACTTTGAGCAATCATCCTCGAACGTGGATGAAACATTATTTATACCACCGATTCTATCATCATTATCAATAGTTGACACGTTTTTATTCGCCATTTTACGTCGCGTCAAGATGCAACGCTCCATTAATGGAACATCAGACTCATCGTCTGATTCCACATGTTGGTGTCGATATTTGTGCACTGGAAAGTCGGTCTGTTCCGCTCCGGATTCGTCATCCGAATCACTGGATTCTACTGGAGAAGCAATATGGTCTTCGTTCACATCAACAGCGCGTGATAAGAGATCCGCGCAAACATTATCCTTACCCTTAAGATACTGTATACTGCAATTGTAGCCAGACATGCTCAGAGCCCAAGTCTGTATCATCTTATTTTGTATGGGCGAATTAAGTAAGTGCTCCAGGGGCCTATGATCAGTGTATATTGTGAATGTTGCGCCATGCAGGTAGTGATTCAGTTTTTGAAGAGCATAGTGTATGGCATAAGCCTCTTTCTCTATAGTTGACCCCCTCGTTTGTGTGTCACTTAATTTATGGGACAATAAATAAATTGGTTTTTCTACATCCTTCCTATTTTCCTTATCGTACACCACCTGGGATAGGCATGCGCCAATCGATTGATCGGATGCGTCAGTATATAACCTATACGCCTTATTTGGGTTGGGATAGGCTAGTGTTACTATCTCCGCGAGCTTCGTTTTTAGTGTATCGAAGGCGGTTTGGCAAGCATCGTCCCATTGGAATCGTGCATATTTCCTTGTCAAATTGACCAGCGGTTTGGCTATATCAGAGAAATTTCTAATAAAGCGGCGATAGTATGAGGTCATCCCGATAAACGCTCTTACTTGCCTAACAGTGGTTGGAGTAGAAACTGACTTTATAGCCTTGACTTTATTGAGGTCTGGTTGTATTCCCTCTTCACTTATCTTGAACCCCAGGTATTTGGTCTCTTTCTTAAAGAACTCACACTTAGCTGGCTTCAGTTTAAGGTTGTGTTTACGTAGACTACTCAAGACTGTGTCTATATGTTTTAAATGATCTTCCACCGTATTTGAAAATATCAGAATATCATCTAAATATGCCATAGCAAAATCTTCCCGTCCCTGTAAAACAACTGACAATAATTCCTGGAAGATGTCGGGTGCGTTTGCAAGTCCAAATGGCATAACATTAAAATGAAACAGACCCTTGTGGCAGGTGAATGCACTTTTTTCTTTGTCATCATCATGAAGCTTAACTTGCCAGTACCCTGATTTTAAATCAAGCTTCGAAAAGTACCTTGCCGAACCAAGTGATGCCAGTATATCACCGATGACAGGAAGAGGTCGAGCATATTTCTTTGTAATCTTATTAAGTGCTCTAAAGTCTACACAAAATCTCTTACCACCGTCTTTCTTCTCTACTAAAACTACTGGAAAACCCCAGGGGCTGTTGGATCTCTCAATTACACCTGCCTGCATCATTTCGTAGATTGCTGAATCCATTGTCTTTCTTTGTTTGAGGGGTGTGCGATATGGGCGTTTTCTTATGGGCTCATGCGTTCCAGTATCGATACGCATCTCCACAGTATCGGTTCTGCCCAGGTTTTTGTCGTCACTAACGAACATGTCCCTATTTCTTTTTAGCAATTTGTTAATTTCAGGCTTGAATTCCTCCGGTACATGTACCTGTTCCAAATCTACATCAGGACTTTTATTATTTTGTTTATCGGGCATAGTAATTTCAGTATTATTACCTGCCCTTTCCAATTTAGCCAGCGGACACCCCCGTCTCAAAGTGATTGTCTGGTTAGTGTTATTCATTATCAGCAACTGAAACTTACGAGACTTTGGCATTTTTACAACTGCGTTGGCTACTGATATACCACATAAGTTGCTAACATATCCACTACTCAGCTGTTCGATTTCATATTCTTTGCCACGTCCATTTCTCAGCCTGGTTAATCCCAGACAAGCATGCAGGTGTTGAGGTCTTAATGTTACTTTTTGAGCTAACCTAACAATAGAGGAAATATGAACATCCTCCTCTAATGCCACGTATTCTTCACCAATCTTCAATGCCCCCAAATCGAAATACATTCTCACCCCGTTCTGCATCAGCCAATCTCGGCCAAGTATAACGTTTCTATTGAGATTTTTCACTACTAAAAAATCATGGGGTATGGACATACTTCCTATCTGGTCCTGTAGACGACAAAGGCTTTCAACGTATAACGGGGATCCATTCGCAGTTCGAAGTTTAATGTCCCTCTTTTGCAGTTCAAGTCCCAGTCGCTTTTTTTTAAAATACCCTACAGCTTATAACCGATACCTCTGCTCCTGTGTCTACCAATGCCCTATAAGGTCTACGTTCTATTCTAATAAAGATGGAATTTGGCGCGCCCATATTACCAACTATGTGCGTTGGTACCGTCTTGTTCCGTTCGTTGGGCGTCGCACGAACGGACCTCTGCCGTTTCCCGGGGCGCGTCTACAAAATTTCTCTATGTGGCCTTCTTTCCCACAATTCCAACACTTAACAACGCTCTCGTTCCTCTCCCGCTCGCGAGTCTTGTATTCAGTTCCCCTATTACCACCTTTTCTATTGTTCTTATTCCTATTATTATTATTATTATTATTATTAGATTTAGCGGGGCTTACGGCTTCTATCGGTACCCGTCTCCGAGAGTGGCAAATTTCCATAGGCTCCTCTTCGTATTCAGAGTTTGCATCGAGTCGAATTTTCCATCTCAACTCAGATAACGCTTTCTGATAGGCAGCCTCTAGTGTTTGTGGCTCATCCTTCATAACTGCCATCTTTATGTCCCGATCCCTTAGACCTTTTATGAAAAATCCTAGAACTTGTTTTATCACAACTTCATTCCTCCCGTCAACCCCAACATATGCGCTCTCCGCTAGGCGAACTACTCTCTGCATGTAGTCCTGCGCCCCCTCTGTTCTACCCTGCTTAATGTTCACTAATTCAACTAACCGTGCGTCGGGGTCTAAAACCAATCCGTAGTATTCCTTTAAAGAAGTTTTGAACTCCTTCCATGTGAGTTGTGGGTTATTAGAGATTAGTCTATATACATAGTGTCCAACAGCTCCTCTTGTTGTGAGAAGAGCTGCCTGACACTTGTCTTCTTCTGCCACGCGCACAACTTTAAAATACCTCTCCATATCCTCCAACCAAGCACTATAACCACCATCTTCTTTGCACGCTAATGGCTGTATATTCTTTAAAAAAGATTCTCCCCTTAAAGTGTTCGACACCGAACAAGCCACATTTCTCAATTCTAGGGTCAGACCTTGAACAAAATCGGCAAAAGTATGCAGTTCCATTTTTTTTTTTTTTTTTTTAATTAGACTTATTATAAACTTATTATGAACAAGAGCAGAACACACACACGATCGAATCAAAAGTCACCTACCTTTCGTTGATGTCGTCTATGGTCGTCCGGTTGCTTTCTATTTTCGTCTTCTTTTTTCTTTTTCTTCCTCTATCTAGTGGTTTTAATTTCGTAGAATTTCAAATTGTCGCCGTGGTAACCAAGTTCGCATCTATCTGTTTTGTTGTTATTGTTGTCTTAAAAACAGCAAGTCACTATGCAGCAAATTGTGTATGTTACGACGACAAACAATGAGAACACGCATATATAAAAATATAAGATTATATTTCTATTCCTGACGACGAGCCTGTGTGGAACAGAGAATGGAAGAGTGAGAGCGCACATAGAATGAGTCGACGGGAGTGTAAGTCTTGCCTGTGGTGTCTCTCTGCTTCCACTGGCCGTTCTCTGCTGGCGAATCTGTGTGTCGATTTCTTTTTATAGTCTTCTAGAACCGGGACTTTTCCTTCCGGTTTTGTCTCGCCTACGCAACGCCCACGTAATTCCAAGAGACACCTATTTTGTTTACTTCCGTAGTCATTTCCGCCGCTGTCGGAAATAAGGTCAAACGAGCCCGACTCATAACCCTGCGACATCCGCTGCAGACGCCGACAGGATGTATTTCTCAAACACCTGTCTTGTCGTTCGCTGACCCCTTCATCGACGGGAAATATCGATTGCATCAACCTTCTTCGGGTGGGGGCTAGATTGCTATATTACAATAGCCCAGTGGATATAGATGTTGGTTAGTTCCTGACTAATAGGATTTGTATCAGTAAATCGTTTTTATTTTTTTTTTGTTTTTTTTAATCATATCACCCCAAGCAAGGCGGTAACGCCACTGATGAGCAGAGGGCTACATAGGAGTGAAAAGATTGGAAAAGAGAAAACCGGAAACCGCATCCTAAACAGGAAACAAGGGATGAGCTTCTTCACCTGTTCAATAGACGTGGGCGGAGTGTGAACCGGGCGATAGTTTAGTCTACCTACTCCAATTGAAAAAAAAAGTGAGAAGATTGGAAAAGAGAAAACCGAAAACCGCATCCTAAACAGGAAACTAGGGATGAGCCTCTTCACCTGTTCAATAGACAAGGGTGGAGTGTGAACCGGGCGATAGTTTAGTCTATCTACTCCAATTGAAAAAAAAAGTGAGAAGATTGGAAAAGAGAAAACCGGAAACCGCATCCTAAACAGGAAACAAGGGATGAGCCTCTTCACCTGTTCAATAGAGTGGGTGGAGTGTGAACCGGGCGATATTTTATCTATCTACTCCAATTGAAAAAAAAAGTGAGAAGATTGGAAAAGAGAAAACCGGAAACCGCATCCTAAACAGGAAACAATGTATGAGCCTCTTCACCTGTTCAATAGAGTGGGTGGAGTATGAACCGGGCGATATTTTATCTATCTACTCCAATTGAAAAAAAAAGTGAGAAGATTGGAAAAGAGAAAACCGGAAACCGCATCCTAAACAAGGAACAAGGGATGAGCCTCTTCACCTGTTCAATAGACGTGGGTGGAGTGTGAACCGGGCGATATTTTATCTATCTACTCCAATTGAAAAAAAAAGTGAGAAGATTGGAAAAGAGAAAACCGGAAACCGCATCCTAAACAAGGAACAAGGGATGAGCCTCTTCACCTGTTCAATAGACGTGGGTGGAGTGTGAACCGGGCGATATTTTATCTATCTACTCCAATTGAAAAAAAAAGTGAGAAGATTGGAAAAGAGAAAACCGGAAACCGCATCCTAAACAGGAAACAAGGGATGAGCCTCTTCACCTGTTCAATAGACGTGGGTGGAATGTGAACCGGGCGATAGTTTAGTCTCTCTACTCCAATTGAGTCTATCTACTCCGTTATTATCTCTTAAGAATTATTAGAATCTAAACATACTTTCTGGCTTCAATTTTTTAAAATCATTTCACCGATAGCAAGTCGGTAACGTCACTGATGCGGAGGGGGCTACATAAGAGTAAAAGTTTAAATAGGAGGAGAGTAAAGGAGGTGTCAGAGAAAGGACAAGAGAAGGATAGGAACACAGGTGTGAAGACTGTTGTGAATGGAGATAGAAAAGAAAAGAAGATATACAGGGTGATGTAGAAAGAACTGGAGTGAAGTGGATAAGAGATTGTATTGATATTGCATTTAAATTCCTGGAGTTTGTAGCCGTTAGGAAAGCAAGAATATGGAAGGGAGTTCCACAGGCAAGAAGTGTGAGAAAAGAAGCTGACGGAGTTGGATTGTCGGCTGCATTTAGTTGATCTAACTGTGAATGGGTGGGACCCAGTTGCCAGTCTGGGGCACCAGTGACGAGTTCGTCAGAGAAGAAGCCATGAAAATATTTATGATTTATAGAACAGACAGAGGGAAGCCACGTCTCGTCGATAAGAAAGTGGCTGGAGTCGAGCTGCCAGGTCAGGACCTATCACATTACAGACTCTCCTTTGGAGCCTGTCAAGGACACTGAGATGAACAGCGGGCGTACTTCACCACATATGACAGCAATATTCTAGGAAATTATGACTAGGAAATTAACTTGAATCCTAATAGTATTGCAAGAAGATTCGAATATGTTCTAACGTTTTGTTTCGATCCTGAAAGAAAGCAGCTATATTCTCTCTTGCTCAAATGTTAATCCGAGTAAGCTGAGGTCAAAAGTAATTTCAACCAGAAAAGAATGAGAAAATTTTCAATTCCTTGAATAGTTCAATTCTGTTGATTCGTAATGAATGCAATGCTATTAGCAAGAACTTCGGACTTATAAGCAATTTGAAAAAAATCTTTAATGTGTGCGTAGCATCTTCGGTTACTAATAAAAATTGCAAGCTTTAGAATCTAAATAAAATATTCGATTTAAAAGAGACACGTTGTTGAGATTGACGAAATGTTTTATTGCACAATAATGTCACGACGAGGGTTCGGCACAAGATCGTTACATTTATGGAGTTATCAATTATCTCTAATTAGTTATCTTTTCAAAATAAGTCTTTGAGCAAGGAAAATCATTTGAAAAGACTAAAAATTTAATTTGTGGTTTAATATTTATCAGATCATAATGAGAAAGCGAAGAGCTGAGTTCGTGTTCTAGTTGAATCCGTTGCATTCAATTAGGCAGAAATAAATTTGGGAAAGGTATTAATTCATCTCTTCTCCCTCCAGCTACGGATTGAATAGTAGAAGAGATTGTGTACTGTTGCCTTGATTGGCAACCTGTATACCGCACAAAAAAATAGCAACCCTAGCGAAAAAATCTTCAGCTTAGTCAGTCAATTTATATATATATATATATATATATATATATATATATAATCGTTTCACCCTGAGCAAAGCATTCCACTGCCACTATTGCGCAGGGGGTTACATAGGGGGGAAGTGGTGAGAAAGGATGGTTAGATATAGGAAATGTCAGAAGGAGGGTGATAGACGGGTAAGGATACCGAGAATGAGGGTTGGGTAGATGGTGAGAGTGTTGGGAGAATATATGCAAGTTAGTGTGATAGGAGGTGTCTAGACGGGTAAGGATACCGAGAATAAGGGTTGGGTAGATGGTGAGAGTGTTGGGAGAATAGATGCAAGTTAGTGTGATAGGAGGTGTCTAGACGGGTAAGGATACCGAGAATGAGGGTTGGGTAGATGGTGAGAGTGTTGGGAGAATAGATGCTAGTTAGTGTGATAGGAGGTGTCTAGACGGGTAAGGATACCGAGAATGAGGGTTGGGTAGATGGTGAGAGTGTTGGGAGAATATATGCTAGTTAGTGTGATAGGAGGTGTCTAGACGGGTAAGGATACCGAAAATGTGGGTTGGGTAGATGGTGAGAGTGTTAGGAGAATAGATGAAAGTTAGTGTGATAGGAGGTGTCTAGACGGGTAAGGGTACCGAGAATGAGGGTTGGGTAGATGGTGAGAGTGTGGGGAGAATAGATGCAAGTTAGTGTGATAGGAGGTGTCTATTGACCTTACATTTAAACGCCTGGAGATTGTAGCCGTCGGGAAAGCAGACATGTGAAAGGGAATTCCACAGGCGAAAAGCGCGAGAAAAGAAGCTGTTGAAGTAGAAATTACGGTTACATCTTGTCTGTTTCACTGTAAAAGGGTGGGACCTAGTTGCTAATCTAGTATGTCTCGACAGTTTGTACTCTTTTTGACATTTTCTCAAATTGTGTCTTTGAGAAAGAATCACAGTTTAATCTCGTGCATGAAATATCACAGGAATGAGATTCTACTTAAAATCTTGAAAAGCATTCTGTCTAAAATTCGAAACATGTGCATTTCGGTTTTACAATAAAAAAGAAGACCTTGAACTTATGTCTACTGTCCATTTCGTTTCTAATTAAAGAAAACAACACATGAGGTTTCGTATTCATTTTCAGCCGCAAAATGTCTTATTTTCAAAAGTCGCATAGAACCTGAGAGCCTAAAAATATTTAAAATAAAATTCCTTTTCAATGTTTTCATTTATAAAGAAATAGGTTGCCTTCTTCGCCCAATGGTCGAAATTGTACATATATATATATATATATATATATATATATATGGAGAGAGAGACAGTTTTTTATGAGAGATTTATAGCTGAGTCAGCGAGAATCGTTTGTTGTGTTTAGCCTAATAAATAAAAGTCGATTTCATCATATTTCAAATGTGTGACTCTAATACATTTAAATGTACCAAATAGTCATATAGTGCTGGTTAATGTTTTTACATTTAGCAATTTTTTTTTCTACGAGGGGTTACTGAAATCTTTCATACAGAACAAGAAAGTACAACAAAACTACAAAACGTCGTTCCGGTTTCAGTTTCCCAAAATAACAAACACATTCTAACATGTAACCTCCTATAAAAAGAGTTGATATCCATCTTTTGTTTTTTTGTTGGTACCCAATAATGACATTTTAACACACATCAGAGAGTGACAAAACAATTACATTGACCAAGAATGGATCATTTTACGAATATTTTATCTGGTTGACGCATTCATGACTCTATTCTGCATGTCTGTTTTTTTTTTCGACTTTGTTTTTTTCTCACATCATTCCAAACAATGAAAGTCAATCGGATATAAAGAGTTAATGGGAGTAAAAAAAAAAGACAATAAAAGAACAGGATCCAAGTAGACGGTAGATGATGACAAGCACTGCATTTAAATTTATGAAGAATATAGTTGACAGGAGAGCAGAAAACCGGAAACCGAAAGAAATTTCTAGAAGCGTAACATGCAAGAAGAGAAACACAGAATGCAACGTACCATTTCCACAATTAGTTTATGTGACCTAATTGGCAATCTAGCATTTCGTTTGAATACGTGAAGTCAAAATACCAACGAGGAAATCCCATAAAAAATTACCACGAATATGTTTTGAAAAAAAATATGTATAAATATTTATTCTCGAAATGCAAACAATAATTTTAAATTTTTATAATTATATTTTATAATTATAAAGTATCAATTCCAAAATGTAAATGACCAGGGAATGTTTTAACAGAGAATGGTAAATGTGACACCGAAATTCGAAGATGCATTGGGAAAGGGAAAGTTATTTTCAAAAGCTAAGCAAAGTATTAAGAAACAGGAAATTTTGTACAAAAGATTACTAGACTTTTAATTTATATCGTTACTGCTCTAGGGCAGTGAATTCTGGATAACCTCACCACAGATGAAGATGACACTTGAGCAAACAGAAGTGTGGCTCTGCAGGAGGATGCTGAGAATGCCATAAACTGAGCATGTGAGCAGCGGTGAGGTTTTACTGGACTTTAACTAAGTTAAACCTTAGCAAGTCACCAACCTTTTTTTTTTTTTCAATTGGAGTAGATAGACTAAACTATCACCCGGTTCACACTCCATCCACGTCTATTGAACAGGTGAAGTGGTTCATTCCTTGTTTCCTGTTTAAGATGTGGTTTCCGGCTTTCTCTTTTCCAATCTTTTTACTCTTACATAGCCCCCTGCGCATCAGTGGCGTTACCGCCTTGCTCGGGGTGATAAGATTAAAAAAAAAAAAAACCTAGAATCAGAAAGTGACAACTGAAATTTCTAGAATAGAAAATACGGAAAGAAAAGTTATCCTCTCCAAAATCTATCTGACATATGTCTACCTTTCACCAAAACTCACAATATTGCTGCCATATATGGTTGGGTTCTACTGCAACTTATTTAGAGATTCCTGATAAAAAGTAGAAAGGAGAATCAGCATAATTATTGATCATTATCTGTTGCCTTCAGGCATTTGCCAAAACTCGTAATATAACACCTTTGTGCCTTTTCTGAAAATATTTTCACGGTTATTTTTGCCGGGTGAACTTTTCCCTATGTTACCCAGACTTTAAGCGCAATTGTAGATTGGCAAAAATACTCTTCAGTTCACAGTTGAATCGGCGAGACGTAACTGTAATTTCAATGCTAACAGTTTCTTTTCTCGCATTTCTTGTTTGTGGAACTCTCTTCTAGGTCCATGTTTTCTTGCCAACTTTGATCTTCAGAAATTTAAATGATTTTTCAATCATGATTTACTGTTTTCTTGATTACTCTTGTATTGTTCTCACTCTCTTTCATAATGTTTTTGAGTTTTGTTTAATGATATATCAACCTCTATAGGTTATTTAATGTCAAAAAGGTAGGGTTTTAAGATATTTTTAATGTTTGATTGAGTTTGATTTTGATAAAAAAAATTATAATTTTTTAATTTTATTTTAGAATGTCTTCGAGTTTTGTATTCAAAAATGTATGATGACAATAATTTGTTTCCTTCAAAAATATGATATGGTAATTTTTCCCTTCAAAAATGTATTTTTGGTAATAATTTTTATTTAAAAATGTGTATTTTTATAAATGTCTATTTTTATATTTTCATAGTGTTTTGACCCCAATTTGGTGATAAACTATTTGTACATAGTTGGGACCTTAACAAGAGTTACAACCACGAATCAGAGTGGACCTGGAAACAACAGCAATTAAGAGGTGGTTCCATGTTCCTCACAACCTTCCAATCAGAGGCCTTGCTGCCGGATGCAGTTTATTGTCGTCTCCAGGATCACATAATGCTCTCATTTTTCTAATTTTTTGCTTTCCAGTAACCGCTTGTGCCTCAGTATCTTTACTACGTTGCTTGGAGTAAATTTGATTAAACTCTCGTAAGGGGTAGAGAGAGAGAGAGAGAGAGAGAGAGAGAGAGAGGGAGGGAGGGGGAAAGCAGTGAATAACCTGCCCAACGAGCTTGTGTAAATGTTAGGAAAACATTAGCAGAGATAGCAAAAAAAAAAAAAAGAAAAAAAAAACAAACAAACATATCAAACGCTACAAAAGACAAGATATTGTGGAAAACCAAGATCGCCCACGGCCTGAAAAAGAAAATATATCGCGTCTGCCTTATAATAATAATAATAATAATAATAATAATAATAATAATAATACTTTATTCTTGCAGTACAAGACCAAAGTCTTTTCACTAGAAACTTTCAGGCAAATATTATGCATAATAATGTGGATCCAAAATGCAGGTTTTGTGATAAACACCAAGAAACAATAGACCACCTAATCTCAGGCTGTTCTGTGCTTGCTCCAAATGAATATAAAAATCGCCACGATAGAGTGGGGCAATATTTACATTGAGCAATGTGCAAACATTATGGAAAATCTGTAAACAAACACTGGTATGAACATCACCCAGCACCGGTTACAGAAATAGAAGATATAACCATTCTATGGGATTACAACATCTACACAGACAGAAAAATTGAAGCAAACAGGCCAGACATTATTGTTAAAAACCAGAAGGAGAAAACTTGTCTAGTAATTGATATGGCTTGTCCAGCGGATTGTAACATAGCAATCAAGGAATTTGAAAAACTGTCAAAATATAAAGATCTGGAAATTGAAATAGAAAAAATGTGGAAATTGAAAACAAGAGTTGTGCCAGTGATAGTAGGTGCACTTGGAATGATAAAAAATGGAACAAAACAACACATTGAAAGAATCCCTGGAAACCCCAGCTTAAGAGATATACAAAAAATTGTCTTATTAAGTACAGCCCACACACTAAGGAAAACTTTATCTATGTAATGCCAGGGATGATAGGGAAGTTAGAAAAACATGAAATGGAGTCATAACAACACGCCACGGCCTGCCTTAAGTCTCCCTGCAGACTTGGTTGGTAATTAGACCAAAGCAGAAATCGAAATATGATGAAAAATGACATAATAATAATAATAATTGAAGCAAATAGGCCGGACATTCTTGTTAAAAACCAGAAAGAGTAAACTTGTCTAGTAATTGATATGGCTTTTTCCAGCGGATTATGACATAGTAACCAAGGAATTTGAAAAACTGTCAAATATAAAGACCTGGAAATTGAAATAGAAAAAATGTGGAAATTGAAAACAAGAGTTGTGCCAGTGATAGTAGGTGCACTTGGAATGATAAAAAATGGAATAAAACAACACATTGAAAGAATCCCTGGAAACCCCAGCTTAAGAGATATACAAAAAAATGTCTTATTAAGTACAGCCCACACACTAAGGAAAACTTTATCTATGTAATGCCAGGGATGATAGGGAAGTTAGAAAAACATGAAATGGAGTCATAACAACACGCCACGGCCTGCCTTAAGTCTCCCCGCAGACTTGGTTGGAAATTAGACCAAAGCAGAAATCGGAATATGATGAAAAATGACATAATAATAATAATAATTGAAGCAAATAGGCCGGACATTTTTGTTAAAAACCAGAAAGAGTAAACTTGTCTAGTAATTGATATGGCTTGTCCAGCGGATTGTGACATAGCAATCAAGGAATTTGAAAAACTGTCAAATATAAAGACCTGGAAATTGAAATAGAAAAAATGTGGAAATTGAAAACAAGAGTTGTGCCAGTGATAGTAGGTGCACTTGGAATGATAAAAAATGGAACAAAACAACACATTGAAAGAGTCCCTGGAAACCCCAGCATAAGAGATATAAAAAAATTTTCTTCTTAAGAACAGCCCACACGCTAAGGAAAACTTTGTTTATGTAACGCTAGGGATGATAGAGAAGATAGAAAAAAAAACATGAAATGGAGCCATAACAACACGCCACGACCTGCCTTAGGTCTTCCCGCAGCCTTGGTTGGTACTGCGACCATAGGAGAAATCGAAATATGATGAAAAATGACATAATAATAATAATAATAATAATAATATTTTGTAATGGTGGGGAAATTTTCTATCGTAAGGAGAATGCTAGCGAACTCCAGTTAAATCAATTCATTCGTGTCCATCATGCATAATTCTTATAAAAACTGAGAATCTGTAATGTGATCTATCCCGACTTGGCAGCTAGGTTACAGTCGCTTTCTCACCGACGCAGTGTGACTTCCCTGTGTCTCTTCTACAAATACTTTCATGGCTTCTGCTCCGATGAACTTAGCTCACTGGTACCCCCTATATACGAATTTCCTCGAGCCACAAGATAGAAACTAGGTCCCACCCTTTTACTGCCAAGCCAATAAATTGTAAACGCAAATTCTCCTCCAGCTGCTTCTTTTCTCGCACTTCCCTCCTCTTCCACATCATTGCTTTCTTAACAGTTACAATCTCCAAGAATTTAAATGTAAAGTCTATAGTCATCTCTTGTCAAACTAACTTACATCCTCTCTCTAATGCCACCCACTCTCATCATTACTCTCTTACCTCTCCTACTCTCTTCCTGACACCCCCTGCAACCTCTCACTCTTCATAACATTCTTCCTATGTAACCCCCTGCACAACAGTGGCAGCAAAATGCCTTGCTTGGGGCGACACGAATAAAAAACAAAACAAAAAAAAAACTCTTTATTAATAATGGATGTGCGTTGTGATGCAGTGGATATCGTCTCGGAACGGCAATTCGTGTTGCTGAGTCCGAATTTGAGTTGAGTTCCTTGCATTCACTTATGCACAAATACCCCTGAGAAAGGTACTAATCCGTCTCTTCCCACCAGTTATGGGTTAAATAACAGGACAGATTAGTTTCTATAGCCTTGGCTGACAAACAATCTACCGCAGAAGGCAATGGCAACCTACTGTGGGATAATCTTCTGCCCAGTCAGTCATGTTTCTTTCGAGACATGATCGCCCAAAGCGTGTATCATGTATGGCACTTAACTGACTGATTAATAAAGTGAAAATTTTCCCTAATACTTTTAGAAAACAAACTAGGTACCTAACATTTCCTTTTTCTACTGTGGTGGGAAGAAATGTTTCTCTATTTTACTTGAACTTTGGAATAAATAATGAAAACATGCAGTTTTCGCTACTTTCATATTTCGACTTCTTAAGTGTCTCTCGAAACCTGAGATACATTTATCGACAAAAAATATTGTTAGCTTTATATCTATGATTTAACAGCCATTTTCTGAGTGATCATTGTATATCAGCAGCGAATGAGTCCAAATAATTAACACTTGGCGCATTTGTTATCAGTGCTAGCCATTTGCCAATCACTGATCTACCGCATGTATCTAGCTATTAACTGGCTTAATCTAGAATAGGGTAATAGTGTAATCTAATCTGTGAGTTAAACTTATAAGAGATGACATTTACGATGATACTGTCCATTATTTCTCGCTGTTGGTCTTTCTATTTAGAGTTATCTATGACGTAACACACAGAGAAATTAGAGTAGAATTTACGGAGCCAAATTAAGGATAGCGTTTCCAGCGGGCTGCGAAACAATTGCAAAAATTGCTGAATTAAATTCTGGATTTATAACCGTTTAATCTTGTGTTGAGTTTTCTTCACAACACGCACACACACACAAACACACATACACACAGACACACACAGACACACACAGACACACACACACACAAACACACAGAGACACACACACAAACACACACACACAAACACACAAAGACACACACACACAAACACACACAAACACACACACACACAAACACACACAAACATACATACACACAAACACACAGAGACACACACACACAAACACACACACACACACAAACGCACACACACAAACACACAGAGACACACACACAAACACACACAAACACATACACACACAAACACACACACACAAACACACACACACATATATATGTAGAGAGAGAGATAGACAGAGATAGAGACAGAGAGAGGAAGAGAGAGGGAGAAAGAGAGTCTCATTTTAACTGAATAGGAACATGCCATCTTTGAAGTTTTGTGTAGATACCGTTATGATGTCCTCACACATCAGGGACGGGTTGCCGTTGAGTGCCGGTTTTTTCTTTTTTATGTAGAGCATGGTGTTATTTTTGTAACATTGATCTTATTGGTGATTGGTTAATTTTTCTTTTCTTCTTTATTTTTCATTTTTTTCTTTTTATTGTGTGGGTGTCGGATTTATTTTTTTATTGCTTATCACTTTTTGGTGTAAGCGTTATATTGCCCTTTTTAGTTTGGGTTGGCCTCTTTTGTTGTTGTATTGATCTCTTTTATTGGTTTGACCTTACTGTTACCATGCTGGTATGTTTTGACAATTTATTTTTTCTGGTTCATGGTTTTATATATATATATATATATATATATATATATATATAGCATAATGATGATCCACGTATACTGTCTTAATATGTATATGAAAAACTACTAAAAAGTTATAAGTTTAAAAGCGTATTTTTTTACAGTATTTATTTATTTCTATTATTATATATATATATATTTGATATTTCAGACCGGCTTAGGCCTTTCATCAGAAACAAATGATTTTAAAATTTAAGCTAGAAGCGTTCGTCGTGAGAAGCGTCTGTCGCGAAAAAAAAAAAGAAGAAAAATACTGGATTTTAAAATTAAATACATACA